>JAPYZJ010008326.1:0-14634 GCA_030522765.1 Ophioninae sp. B BG-2022a
TGGCTGAAACCTACTATTGGCTGAAACCTACTATTGGCTGAAACCTACTATTGGCTGAAACCTACTATTGGCTGAAACCTACTATTGGCTGAAACCTACCATTGCCTGAAATCTACTCGTTTCAGCCAATAAAAACAATATTTTCATCGAAAGAAATCGCGAAAAGAGAGAACAAACGAAATCCTCTCAAGAGCATGACGAACATCGACATAACCTCACAAATTTTCGAAACCCGTTTACTCGGAAGACCCTGAAGCAAACGAAAAAACATTCGGTAAAGTTCAACCGATTATCGCATCGAATCCTCATATTTTTGTGAAAACGTAACGAATGTAAAATTGAAGGAAAAACAGTAGTATCGTAGGGAAGTGCGGAACAAAAGCTTCTCAAAACGTCCACCAGTCGCTTGATTCCGTTAGCGTGCAAATTCGAGCCTCCGCAAGACTGTTTACCAAATATATCTATATATACATAAATATTCGATGGAAATGGAAACGAGAGCCAGAAATGGTAGAAACGTTCTGCTCTTGATTTTCGCGGTTTCTGCTCTACCGATATCTACGTATATATATATATAACTGAACGCGAAATGGAGTTTGGAGTAGAAATCAATGGTCTTTCGCGAGCGTTGCCTCGCAGAGTTCCACGCTGTGGAAATGAAGCGAGAGAAAATTTATCTCGCTCCCTTCTCGCTCCGGTTTTCCAACTGCAGGGCAAAATCAGTATTCATTCAAGCTGACCATTGATAGCAGAGTTACGCGTCCGTCGTTTCCCTTTGGCTACGCAAAATCAATACAATATGACACGATACACAAGGTAGTCCGTACTCTCTCGTGTTATTTCCACACGAATGTATTTGCGTGCAGTCACCATTTATGAGCCCGCTACAATCCCAGGCTCCGTGTAAACGATCCAATTTTATCGTATACAAACCGCTTTCAAAGGGAACCAAACGACGCAACATTAAACATGGATGTGTTATTAAATTTGCGGTTATCCGGATCATACTTTATTTTCGTCTTCGCTATCTTTCCGCTAATGACTGAATTTTTTTTTCTCCTTTTGGAACATTCATTCATGATCAACGTAGTCACTGTTTGGGTTTTTGTCGAACCTGATTGGCAAAGGCTTGGATTTTAGATTGATTTTAACCAGTCTGGATATTTCCTGATACTTTTGTGATTCATTTGGTATTTGGAGTGTAATATCGCTTTCACATCCATCGACGTTTCATTGGAATGAATACTTAGGGGAAGGGAGGACGAGATGGAAGAAACGGGCAAAACGGAAATTATCTACAAATCCGAACCAAATGACGGGACACGCTAGTTGTGGCACACCTAGAAAGAAACAGCCATCTTGAATCTAGAAACGGAATTTGGTCCGGCTCAATTCAGTATCCAGTCAAGAAAATGTATTTGGTCTAGTTTGTGGTGAACGATAAATCGATCCACCAACAGAAGACTGATTAAAATGTCCTTCTTGTCATGGTTGGACACGTGAGTTGCGCATCGATATTGAAAATTGTTGTTTCGTGTTTGTCAATTGTAAAATATAAGATAATGGCATATATTCCATCTTGTCCGTTCAAGCTTTCCATTTTACCCTCACGGTGATGGCAAAATGGAAATTTCCATAGTTTTGCCTCACGACTCGTATCAGCTGATTTATCAAATACTAATTGTTATTCGTGAAGAAGTTTTGTAGTTTAATGTGCTCACCGCCCCATTTCTAAAACGGCTGGTTATTTATTATCTGTGTCGAGCTTAAATTGAGATTTGATTTTTGAACGACACTGTTCGCTTTGTTTACATTTTGGCATAAAAAAAATAAACGTCAAAGTATTTTCGCCATTTTTTCTGACTTTTGAAAAAAAAAGTCTTTTAGGAAAAAGCTTTTACAAAAAAAAAGTTGGACACATAGGGGTTAATAAGATATCTTTGATGACTGATAAAAATAAAAGACTTATATTTGAACGTTTTAATATTATTCTGTTATTAAATTAAACCTTCCATCTTGCCCTCTCCTCTCCTCGATTTCGACACTCAACATTGCCTATATTGTTTTTGTCGTAGAAGCGATATGGCGGACGGATTTGGACTGGGTGGTGTTGCACCGCGACAGATTGGTAGTCCTGGGTTTCATGAACCCTCCAGGGAATTTGAGTACGTTGGGTGGTATCGGGACGCAAACGGCGCAGCCTTTCGTAACGTCCAGTCCTTACAAGGACGAAGAAGAGGAGGAGGAGGAGGAAGAAGACGACGATCGTGACGAGGCGCGATATCGAGTCACGAGTCCACGAACGAAAACAGTTGTTCCTTCGGTTCGCGAAACCTCGTCCAGAAATCAAAAGAGTCCGATAGGTGACGGGGCTTTGAAGTCGTCTTCGACAGCTTCGGGGACTCGAACGACAGGAGTCGAGGCGAAACCAACCGTTTCCTCCTTCGCTAAAACGGTAACCGGAAGTTCAACGATATCGAGCATTCGGGAGACGGTCACCATCCTCAGCCGAGGAAATCCAGCAATCGGAGTTGCTACGACTCGGCCAACCCAAACAGTTGGAAAATCAAGATCGTCCGGTTCGAGTTCCGGAAAAGTTGCTTCCATGGCTACTGGTAACGTCAGAGATACATTGAAAAACGAAACTCTCAAAGGCAAATCGAGGATTAAAAGTGGAGGAGCCAAGTCGTCCGTAAGCCGAGCGAATCAAGCCAATAAAGATGGAAACAACACTGCTCAAAGCCTCCGACTCGTAATGAACAGCTTGGCGGATCTTGATCATCCGGATGAACTCGACATTGAACTGCGATCGGGTAAGAAGTTACGCTGTTTCACTGTAGCAATTTTGGGGGTTTTTAAATTTACGAAAGTTACCACCTGGTGCATCAATTATATCCACACGAGTCAAGATTGTAGAAAATATTTCGATCCAGGCGAATCCTACGGTCCCGTCAGCCTCGAGTACCTCAATTACGCCGTTGCCCTTGGAGTTTACTCGGTCAGATATCCAGCTGTTTTCTGGTCTTGCAACAAGGCACTTGGAACTATCTTCAGTTTGCAATTGGTCGCGAATTCCGCTCAGAGCCTCCTGGCCTACGCTGGCATGTCCGTCCTCTACAAGGTAACCTCTTTCATCTCCCTTCTTCGAAAATATACTTACTACATTATATCATAATATTTAATTTCTTTCAAAAAATATATCGATACTTGAGAACTCTCACTGCGCCGCCTGTGAGAAAATCGCTGAACTGAATTTTCTTGCCGGTCGATAAGATTTTGTACTCTGGTGGTCTACACTTTTGTCACATTTGTGTGAAAATTTTCAAAATCCAATTTCTCTGCCATTTTTTCATAAAAATCGATGAAACAAAGCTTAAAATGTGTACTCTTCACCGCTTCAGAGTCTTATGCTCGGTAAATTTGTGAATGTGCAATACAATGGAGTGTAGCTCGCAATTTCTCCCATGGTAACCACAAACTGCACAATTTTTTTCAAAATTTCGGAAAATGCTGAGCATGTTCCTCTTGGAGCAAGCCTCCTGAGTACACAAAATAAATTTCATCCCAATCGGTTCAATGGTTTGGGAGAAATTCGATTTAAAAATTTCGAGGTGGCCCAGAGCGTGTTCGTCATTCCCTTAAGGACATGTCGAAGACCATGTGACACACGAGTGCGAGATAGTCGAAATTTTCAAATCGCTATTTCTCAAGGACGAAACATTTTTTTTGTAAAATTCAAGCATCTATTTATGTCTTTATGAATTCTACAAAGACTGATGCTCGATTTTCCACCGTAAAATTACCCGACGCCGAGAAAACGAATTTCGAAAATTTGTGAGGTTATGTCGATGTTCGTTATGCCCTTAATCTTAATTGACCGTTGTGTGTATTATTATAACGATTGTTTTGTATCTTTGGAAAAACGCCTTTCGTATAACGATCTGTATTTTCGTTTTTCAAATATGTGTACTCAAAGATTCAAGTGGTCGGGCCACTAACAGTGTTGCCGCTTCTCCGACATCGCACCGTCCCGACCACCACTAGCGCCATATCATCCTTCTTCGGGGACTCTTACTTCTTGCTCAATCCACACGTCACTCTCGCACTTTTCGCTCTCTCGTCTCTCCTCGTACTGTGCTCCAGCATGGTTATGTATCTGTACGCCCATGGAAGGTAAGTCTATCGAATTTATCGTTTCTATTAAGAACGTGTCGAAGCCGTATCACGTGACACACGAGTGCGAGAGAAATAGTCGAAATTTTTAAATTGCTATTTTTCAAGGACGAAACATTTTTATCGTAAAATTCAATACAATGGAGTGTAGCTCGCAATTTCTCCCATGGTAACCACAAACTGCACAATTTTTTTCAAAATTTTGGAAAATGCCGAGCATGTTCCTCTTGGAGCAAGCCTCCTGAGTACACAAAATAAATTTCATCCCAATCGGTTCAATGGTTTGGGAGAAATTGAATTTTAAAATTTCGAGGTGGCCCAGAGCGTGTTCGTCATTCCCTTAAGGACATGTCGAAGACCACGTGACACACGAGTGCGAGAGAGATAGAAATTTTTAAATCGCTATTTCTCAAGGACGAAACATTTTTATCGTAAAATTCAAGCATCTATTTCTAAATCTAGGAATTCTACAAAGACTGATGCTCGATTTTTCGCCCTAAACCTCATGAACGCCGAGAAAACGGATTTTGAAAATTTGTGAGGTTATGTCGATGTTCGTCATTCCCTTAAGAACTCTAGAAAGCTCTCGTCGGCGGCTTCATTTCTATTCGAATGCCGATTCACCCGTAAGACAAAAAATTATACTGATCGCTCGGAAAGCTGGCGCTGCTTTAACTTGCTAATTTTTCGGGAACGGAAACCCGAAAAGTCTCCGATTCCGGCTTTTAATGGGAATTCACCGTTCGAACTCTTCGTCCCTCATCAATTCTTTTTCAATTGATTTTCCAGGGATCTCACGCTCATTTTTGTTTTTTCACTGATTTTTCTTTACGTAATTTAAAAAATTTTTTCGAGGGAAATTTATCATTATCGTTATTGCCATAATTGTTATTATCTGATATTCAATGCTCTTTTGTGAGACCTCGTACCGGCTCGAGATTCTCTTTCTTACATTTGCGTCTCGTTCAAACGGATAATTGACTCTTTGACCTTTTCGCGTCTGTATTCAACCGGCGAGAGCGAATCTCACGCGACGAATAATTCGACGTCTCGTTCCTTTGAGGGCAACGATTTTTCATTTCGTTTCATTTGCCGTTGAGAAGTAGACTGATCTACCTTTTTTTTTCCGAGCAAACTTTTCATAAGTGAAAATTGATTATGCGCGGAGTTACCGGGCTGCCGGGTACTCGGTAAGCCTCCTAGTTGTACACACAATTTACTCCGAGTCGCGGAACTCTAAAGCTTTTTTTTTTTTTTACTTTTCCACGGAATATACCGTCCCCTGCAGACCACGAGATGAAACAAGGGCTCTCAGACAGCCTCTCTATTTTAGTAGCAAACATTATTTTTTTCGAGAATAAAATATTTGAAACCTCCAAACGTTTCTTCCTTTTCGATGATGCAGAATCGTGATTGATTAAAAGTGCGATTCGATGCTACAGGAATAAAAGAAAAAAAAAATAACGAACGCTGCGATCCGATAATTCGATACTTTATTTCCAAAAAACGAGACGATTGAAAAAATCGTTCGGGCGATTCGATAATTATTCAAAATTGATAAAAAAAAAAAAAAAAAAAAAAAAAATACGACGAGAGCTACGTCTTGGTAAAAAGGAAAACTCATCCCAATGTTTCTCGCAGATTCGCCGCGTTTCTCAATCAGGAACGAGAACGTCGGATAATAATGGCAAAAGAATCGCGACCTGGAGGTGGTTGGGCGTACTTTGCTCACTGCGCAGCTCTGTGCGTATTCCTAGCAATAGCGATCTGCAGCGCTCCCCTTCTCTACGACTACACGGTCGTCTATCGAGGGAGTTTGGACGGTGCGATATTCGCTTGCATCGTCGGGACGATAATTCATTTATTTCTTTGGCTGGTACTCTGGATATTTCTCACGATAAAGCAAAAGTGGATTTTCAAATTGCGGGTTACGATCGGCCGAGCGACCGTGAGATCGGCAAGATCGGTAAAGCTCGTTACCGATGTCGATCTCGTATCGTCGAGGGACGAGGACGAAGGCGCGAGTGCGCCTCTTCTTGTCGTTGGTAACGGCAGAACTTACACGATCGCTGATACCTCACCGAAAAAGGCCATCATGAGCGTCATTCAGAAAGCAGCGATGGAAAGAAAATCTCGCAATCACGGTAATCTTAGTTTAAATCTTAGTCAAATCTAAGTTAAAATTAAAACTAGTTTAATCTTAGTTAAATATAAGTTAAAATTAAAACTAGTTTAATCTTAGTTAAATCTAAGTTAACATTAAAACTAGTTTAATCTTAGTTAAATCTAAGTTAAAATTAAAACTAGTTAAATCTTCGTTAAATCTAAGTTAAAATTAAAACTAGTTAAATCTTAGTTAAATCTAAGTTAAATCTAAGTTAAAATTAAAACTAGTTAAATCTTCGTTAAATCTAAGTTAAAATTAAAACTAGTTAAATCTTAGTTAAATCTAAGTTAAAATTAAAACTAGTTAAATCTTAGTTAAATCTAAGTTAAAATTAAAAAACTAGTTAAATCTTATTTAAATCTAAGTTAAAATTAAAACTAGTTAAATCTTGTTTAAATCTAAGTTAAAATTAAAACTAGTTAAATCTTAGTTAAAATAAGTACTTTTTCCATTATTCGCTCGAAATACTTATTGGCGAACGTTTGCAGTGGGAAACGATTGCCTCGATGGCGAATCAACGGCCGACGGCGAAGAGCAGATCTATTGGCTTCGACCGAAGCTCAGGCCTTCGCCCGCTCAATCTCCTACCGGACAATCTGGACAACCGAACGGCGACAAGAGCTGGCTCAATAAGAAACTCAAGCCGAAAGTCACCTTTAACGACCTGCCTAGTACGTCAGGCTCGCGGTAACTAACCTCCTCCCTCCTCTTGGTGTCTGTGGCTTTCTCTCTCTCTCTCTTCCCGCATCCCCTCTTGATCGATCGTTCGCTGTGCTTTTCTCCGTCGATGTTTGATAAATATATCAACGGAGCGGAGGATAAATTATCAATTTTCCTCTTTGAGGAAAATGGCGAAGCGACGAATTGATTACGTTTCCAAATTTTCTATAATTCTAGAATTTCTAGAATTTTCTAGAATTTTCTAGAATTTTCTAGAATTTCTAGAATTTTCTAGAATTTTCTAGAATTTTCTAGAAAAATGCATCCCCAGGTTTGGAAAAAGGGTCTCTAGCTCTGGTCTCCTTTCGTCGCTTGCACTTCTGTTCTCGTCCTACTGTATTTAGCGTTGGTAGACGCAACGAGTATCGAGGCGATGCGTGACGAGTCCCTAAACGATGGGACAATGTCGAACGGCCAAACTCAAGGTTCTCTCGTGTGTTTCCAGTAATAAGGGAAAAGCCAGACGAGGGGTTGCCGATGGTGGGCCGGACGACGACGGGGATTACGCAACGTTACGCGAATTACCGTTGATGTCAGGGCTAGATCCGGCCGACGACACCACTTCGGAAGAGAACAAGGTGGGTCTACGAAACTTTATTTTTTTTCTCTGTGCAAACAAATTTCAATAATATCGGTGAAAAAAAAAATGTCCGGTCTCTTTATACTCTTGGACATTTTGCCTCGTGGGTCTTTATCTATATTATTAATATCTGGTATTTGCTGAAGTGGTATCCTGTCTTTTTCCTTCTTGACGGTTTACTTTTGCTTGATACACAGTGGGGAAGGTGGCTCGTGCCTCGTAGGAACGATGTTGCGAAAATGGCTCATGTAAGACATCCAAGAAACAATATCTCCACGGAGATTACGAGTATCTGAAATAGCTTTTACGAATAATAATAACGATGTAACGTTGCGTGCGCAATTTCGATAACTTATACGTGTACATACGATGTATATTAATTTTACCTCTCTGTGTAACGGCCATTACTAACATTACTAATACGAACGCAATACCGCATACTTTTCCATCAACTGTCTACTTATTTATTTCCGTAGTAGAATACTCGACGATGTCGCAATGGATCGTGAATACGGGAACCCCAGGGAACAAAAAAAAAATACGAATGAACGGTCGTAATGACGGTTCGTGTTACTTTGAAGATCAAACATTCGACTCGCTTCGAAAGAATCAATATTGCCCGTGTCAATTGGACAAAATGAGACTTTATTCATGAAACGATAAATCACGAGAGTCAGAGCCGCGTAATCGACGATCCTTTGCCGAAACGTCAAAACCGCTAGCGTCTAGTACGCGCAAGAGACGAAAGAGTAGATGATTAGTTTTTAGAATAGAATGGGATGTGTCTCGGCGAACGAGAAGACACAGGAATTCGGTAAAAGCGTCGTAACGATCTATTTGCGTGTTCGTGGATAAATCCAAGTTTTATCCGTTTTGAAGAAGACTAACGTGAGAAATTCCGACTGTTGTTGCATATTGGCCAGTTGCTGGAGTGCGTGAACGACGATCAGGTGACTTACTACGCTAGCGGTAATCGCGACCTTCAACCTTCGGAGGGTGATCCGTCACCTCTTTTGACGCCCGAACCTTTGCCTGATCCCTCAACGGAGCCACTTCCATTGCCACCCCCAACCCCGACGAATCTCGAACCCAGCCGAGTCGTCGCTACCAACGCCGCAGCTGCGACTCCTAATGCTAATCACCTTCAGGTACTTTACACTCCCAACTAACGCTCTTCCGCTTCTTCGCTTGCGCTGCTTCCGTCTCGGCTTGGCGTCTTCCTCATTATTCGAGACCACGAAAACTGTTGGATATTTATCACGAGGTAAATGGGTGGAAATGTTGCAGACTGTGGTCGGTCAAACTCCGCGTTGTCTTCGTCGGGCCGATTCGGGTATGCCACACGAGGAGTTAACGCCACGCTCGGATTCGTCAACGACGCCGCCTCTTGAAGCGGTCGTACCGACGAGCGTCGTCAACATCGGTTACGGCAGTTGCGGAAGTGGCTCAGCGAGCCACAGTCACGCGAGCAGCAACAGCGAGACTTCGAGCGGAGTCCACTCGAACGCTAGTAACGCGAGTAACGTTAGCAGCGTTGCGCAGCAGAGGAGAGCGACCAGCGTCGACGATTTGTCCGCGGCTGAGCCAAGGGAAGAACCTCATTGGCGCAGTTGTTCTCTTCAGCGTGGTACCCAACCGCCAACTTCGACTTTTTCTTCACCAACTTCCCGTCCGGGTACGAGCCAATCCTTTTCGCCTCAGTACGCGAATAACGGATCATCATTGATCAACGGCGTGGACAAGCCACAGACGATTCAGCAGCAACCGCAGGTTGGCTGTCCCGCGGTTATCCTGGAGAATCCGAACGAAGCTACGGTCGTTATCAGAAGACGACTGTCCAGGCCGAAAATCATCGATCCATTGAATCCGAACGAGGAACCGTTCAGCCGTTCCACCAACATGAGAATGACTTCGTTTACCGAAGGCACCGAACTTCGCGGGATTCAGGCTTCTTCGGCGACTTTGCCGCATTATCCGACACAGCCGATCGTTACCTATCCTCATTGCTCGACCATGCCGCTTCCTCACGCTTCGCACAACGGCACGGCGTCTGGGAATCAAGGTATGGCTGCCGGGCCACCCACTACTGGAGGAAGCTGCGGTTCCGTCACTAGACACGTGGTCAACTTTCTTCAACCACAACAGACGCAGCAGCAGCCGCAGCAGAATCATCATCCAATGGCGGCGACGGGACTTCCGGCACACACGACTCTCCCGTCCCATCACAACGGCGCCAGGCTCATTCACGGTGCTGCCAATCCATTCGTAAAACGTTTCCCACCGGTTCAGGTTCACTCGCAACCCTGGGCTTTACCCGGACACCATACGTTTCCTCAACAACTCCAGAACAAACTTGCCGCACCGGCGATCCAGTGCAGACAAAACGATCGCGATTCCGCGAATTTTTCAATGGCTAGCAGCGGCGATTCCGATACTTGTCTGCCTCATTGAGTATCTCGTTGTTCTTGTACAAAAGAAACGCTTCGTATGAACCGGCGGTTTTTGCCAACGGGCTTTTTGAAAAGACCGAGAATTTACTCTTCTCAAGTTTTAACATTGGCGATTGGTCGAGAGAGTCCGAGAGTTACTCCTTCGAGACCGATTGCTCTGGATTCTTCGCTCCTCGAAGCGAACCGATCGAGCGACAAACGTGCAACTGTGTTACTAGTTATATCCTCCAAACGTTTTTTTTTTTTACATTCGTTTCATTCGTGCCCGATCGCGAGAATCGAGCGATACTCCGATCTCCAGTATTTACGCGTTACAGCGAACAAGAGTGCGCCGAGTGTAACAAGAGCGAATCCTACAGCACCGATCTTACATATCACCTATTATCGCTATTATTATTATTACTGTTGTTGTTGTTGTGGTTGTTTGGGACTTTCGCGGTCGCTCGTACTCGCGGCAAAAAAAAATCGCAGAAGCGTACCGACGCGAAATCGAGCAATCCCGAGCAATCGATAATCGCAACAACGACGAACCGCGTTCGAGGAGCAATCATCGATCTCAATTTGTACTCGACTCGGAAATTGAAAACGAGAGAGAAGACTCTATCGGAGAGATGTTCTACGACCGTTTTCTTCGATCCGATCGATAAAACCGACGAGTTTGATACTTTCGACCATTTTCTTTTTCAGCCACGCTACCGAAACAAGGGACGACGCTTTCGAAAACAATAATACTAGGACGTCTCGTTCTCGATGATTAAAGCAGAGTTTACACGAAGCCAGTAATGCTGGCGTCAGTCCTGCAGCAAGCCAGCGTTGGCCTGGACCCTGTTGTTTATACGAAGCCAGTAATGCTGGTTTAAAGCAGAGTTTATACGAAGCCAATAATGCTAGCGCCAAATTCCAAACAAAAAAACAGATACACACACCGTACGGACGTTCGCCAGTGACTGGCGAGATGCGTTTACACATTTACGCAGCGCTAGTGCAGGGGTCGAGGGCTATGCGGGTGGAGGTCACTGGCACGAAAAATAGGCGGACGTTCTATTCTCGCCAGCGTTGGCAGACTGCGCTGGCTTGGCTTGAAAAACTGTTTACACTAGGCAAATACCAAGCCAGCGCTGGCTGCCAGTCTTATTAGCAGCCAGTGTTGGCTTCGTGTAAACTATGCTTAAAGCAGAGTTTAAACGAAGCCAGTAATGCTGGCTTAAAGCAGAGTTTATACGAAGCCAATAATGCTAGCGCCAAATTCCAAACAAAAAAACAGATAAACACACCGTACGGACGTTCGCCAGTGACTGGCGAGAAGCGTCTACACGTGTGCGCAGCGTTGGCGCAGGGGTCGAGGGCTATGCGGGCGGAGGTCACTGGCACGAAAAATAGGCGGACGTTCTATTCTCGCCAGCGTTGGCAGACAGCGCTGGCTTGGCTTGAAAAACTGTTTACACTAGGCAAATACCAAGCCAGCGCTGGCTGCCAGTCTTATTGGCAGCCAATGTTGGCTTCGTGTAAACTATGCTGTGTAGTAGCGTCAGCTATGCTCATATCCACAACGTAAAGTGTAGTACCGTCAGCTACGCTCATATCCACAACGTTTAGAGAATTTTTGAAATTCCACCCTTGGCCTGTGCCTAGTGGTGTCGTCATCTGTCTCGATCGTCGTATCGTTTCGTTGTGCTCAGTCAATTCACACATGAAAAATCTCAGTCAACATTTTATCCACGTAATTTATTGGAAAACGGACGACAACGATGGGAAAGGATAAAAAAAAACGCAAACACTCTTGATTCGTTGCCTACGTTCCCGTTGGGACCGATTCGACGATGGATGACTTATTTTTTTTTTAATCGATTAACGAGTCACCGGACAATACTCTCGTACAAATGTGCTTTTTTGGCTCGTCCGCGATATCGATTCGGCTCGATTATCCGAGTCGTTTAATCATCATCCCTTCGTAAAGTAGAAAACTCCCGGCAACTTCCTTTTGGTGCCCCCACCCGACCGCTTCACTCCGCTAATGACTCGACGACGATTTTTTATAAGCTTTATCGATAGTGAGGAAAAAAAAAACTGGGAGAGACGGTGGTGCGGAGGAAAAGCGTAAGTGCATTACGAAACGCACCGAATAAATACAATAACGGGTACGATAATGATAATATTAAAAAAAACCGACAAGCCGGACGTCGACGATCTTGGAGAAAATTCGCTCAGAGCGTTGGTCGACGATAAGAAAATAATACAAAACGGAAGGCGTTCGCGACGCTACGCAATTTCAGTATATAATACGAGAAAGAAAAAAAAAAGAAGAAAATAAACGTACGTACAATGGTTGTCGACTAGAAAATACCTATAAGTATACGTACGCGTCTAGCATTAATAGAATCAAGTACGGGATAAAAAGCGAAGAGAGAAATGACGAAGCCGGGCTCGCCTTCGAACGAGTTACGCGGGATTTAATTTTGGTTCATCGCAACGTATACCGGTCGTTCCTTTTTTTAACCTACAATAAAACCACGTTTTTCTGTTTTTTTTTTTTGGTTTTTGAACTACATATAATTGTGACTTCTGTGGGATTAAAAAAAAAAGGTTGCTTCTGTGTTTTCATTAGGACTAATTAAAATTTCCTTTCCGGCTAATAAAGTCTTTTTTAACGTTGGTTTTTAAAAAAATTGTGTGACAGGCCTTTTTCTGTGGAAACAAATTTCGGTTTACCATCTCTGTCACGGCATACTACGGAAAACGTATAAAATATGCTGGTTAGAGAAAATGAAAAATTACATAATATTGATAGATAAGAAAAATATGGAATATTCGAAACGAATTAAAAAAAACCGTAAATATCAATACTCCAACGAGATACCATAATAAGACGAAGGACAGACTATTGTAGGTTAAAAAAAAAGAACGACTCATGTACTCTGTGGCCGGGGGTGGAGAGAAATGAGCAAAAGGGAGCGAAAACACACAAATTTTTTTCATATTTATCAAAAATGAAAGCTAAACGGTAGTTTTCGAAATTTTTCTCGGCTATTTTTTCACCAAAGGTGTGAGAATGTGTGCGTGTACATTCTAGCATCGTTCAATCGGAGTTTCCTTCGATGAACGATCGGCTCAACCGAAACAGCATTTTCCAGTCTTCTTCGATCGCATTTTCGAGTTAATTCATCCGCAATATTTTTTTCGTCGAAATATTCGCCACGTATGGAAAGTTTTCGGCCGATCTTTTTTTGTAAACCACTTTGAGATAAAACGAGTCTTGATGATGACTCGATACTTGAGAAATTTCGTTTCGAGTCCTGATCTCTACGGGGGGGGAGAGACCGAATAATTTTGCATTTTTTCTTTGATAAGTAGCGAAAGAGCGAAAGCGCGATCGTACATATCGTTCCGATAGGACCACAATCTCTACGTACCACGTTTCAAGATGGAACGCGAGAAACAATTATCACAGCGCAGACGTAGAGAATTACGAACGCATAATCACGAGAAAATAGAGCCATAACCGGAAAATACCAAATGGGCAGTGTTTTTTTTTTTACAACTTTTATTCTTTGTCCAAATGATCGAGGATACCGTACGAGTGCTCGAAATACATCATACAGCTGCCTAGGGTTATTTTTCGATTTTCACATTTGTTAATTACGATTACGATTAACGATTAGACGGTATCGTTCGAATGAAGAAAAAAGATACACGGAGGGTCACCAACGATCCAGACTGATACAATGGCCATTCGTTGATCCGATTTTTTTTTTTCGTAGCAATGCTAGTTACAAATGAAGTTCTCATCGAATAAAATAGTTTACCGTAAATGGAGTACGTTCAACGAGAAAAAAATAGAAAAAGAGAGAGAGTGAAAAAAAATGAACGAGGGTTGAAGAAAATGAACGTAATTCGAAAGGGGTAAAGACGCAGCAGCTTACGCCGAGAATCAATGCCCTTTTTACGAGAATATTTTTTTACCGTCTAGAAAAGAAGCCCTACCGTAATTTTCGTACTCGAAAGAATTTAGGATCGACTAGATGTGAACAGTGTTTTTAGGTAGTTGACAGTCGAGGGAGACTCCACACCGGCGGAAAAGATCGCCAGATGGGAAACGAATCGTTGAGAAAACAAAAATGAAAAAAAAAAAAATGAACGATTCTCGTATCTACGAGGAAATGTCGATTGATTTATTTGATGGTTTCTCGCTTACACGATAAAGAGGTTTTGAAAAGAGTCGCGAATGACGATGTTGATGATGATGATGATAATGATGATGATGGTAATGATACAAAAAGCGATAAAAGATCGATTGATATATCTGAACGATCGGTCAGAGTTCTCCGCTTCGCCCTCGTAGCAATTTGTAACTGGCACTTGATCGAATAATCGCGACGTTTTTGTGACGTCAGCCCCGCACTACATTTCGTTGACTTTTTTTTTCTTTTTTTTTTTTGTAAATACAAACTCACCAAGGTGAAATTAAACGAATGTACGAATATTGTATAAAGACTGACTAGACTATAGCTTTGATATTTATTCTATTGTAAACTGGCATGTCTCGC
>JAPYZJ010008327.1:0-12078 GCA_030522765.1 Ophioninae sp. B BG-2022a
AATATGGAATAAAAAAAATCACTTTTTTTAACCCTCTAAACCCTACCCCTCCCTTAAACTTTCTGTACGATCATTATTTCCCGAGTTATCAATTTTTAAGGTCAAAAGTGCAGTTTTTGCTTTGAACGCTGATAACTCCGCCAAAAATCATCGTACAGAACTCAAACACCGCTCAAATTAAAGAGGATAAAATTCTCTAAAAGAGCTTTATGGCGGAACCATCAAAAAAATTTATTCAAGTCTATGGACCTTTTCGAAGAAGAGTGAAGATTCCGAAAATTTTTCCTTCGATGTTTTTCCGACGGTTTCTCGAAAACTACTCATGATAAAAATGTTTGACCCCAAATCTGAAAACTAGAAACTTGGGGCTACAATTTCCTTTTTTTAAAAAACGTTTTTCGACCATTTTTCACAGAGTTACAGCCTTTTGAAAAATGGCAAAAAGCGTCTAGTGTATTTCCCGATATCACGCGGACCCCGTCCGACGCGATGTGTGATCTCCCGCGCACGACCGCGTCGCGAATTCCCCGGCAGGACGCTCTAGGGTTTCCGAAAACACAACTCTTAACGCTATCTCTAAATCCACGGTCACGACAGTCCCCAGACCGAGAAACGGCCCAACGAGAACTCCGGCTACGAATCCCTCACGCAAAGGCGCAACAAAGGCTCACCGCGTATTCGGCCGACTCTCGCTCTCCGCGGCTCGCGTTCCTCGCCCAACCGACTCGAGACCTCATAGGAAGATAATCCTTTCCGCGTTCGCGGACTCTCGGAAGCGTCGCGACTCCCCCCCCCCCCTGACTTATTCTAATCACGTGGCCCTAAACAGAGGGCAGTAATGCGCTTCCCGAATTCGGGAAAGCGCTGCCCTGGTGTGGCGCGCCTTACGAATGCTCGATCGGGCGACAATGGGTAAGAACCCGACATGTCCGACGATATTTGTTTTCGCTTCGAGTTCCCGAACGCAGATGCCCTTCGACACAATGGGCCGTCGGAGGCGCGAAAACCTAGCCGCTCTCCTCTCCGAGACAATCCTCCTCTTGGCCGGAAATTCATAAGTCCGCGCGTTCGCGAGCCCTCCGTCCTTTCAGCCACGCCGATCGTAACGTCTCACGAATGGGGGGAGGGGGAGAAGACGCGGGCATCCTACCCGTCGCCATTCGCCGTCGATCCGTCCGCTGGCGCCTCGCCTCGCGATAATTTGAATATCTTAAACCAATTAATTGAAGGTAAATCAAATAAATTCAAACCAATTAATTCCAAATAATTTCAATATTTGCGAACAAATAACTCAATTAAATCATTCTGAATATTTTCTTAAATACATAAAGTAATCAATTGTTCAGTTTCCGAATTATTTGGATTAAAGTAGTTTTCAATCAATTATTCATTTTCTCAGAACTTCGCAGTTTTTCTTTAAAAATTTAGATGCCAAAAAGGCGCGTGAGTAGCGCCTCTCGAAATCGTCGCGCTAGGGATATTGCCGGTAACAGCCCTACCCCGTCTACACAAGGTGACAATCAATCGGATCAACTTCACGTTGATCCTTTGGCAAAAACTGTAAAAGTGCGCGACCAATCAGACACCCACTCTCAATCTTGGGTGTACTTTTGGAAGAAACAAACTCCGCGTCAAGGGGATCAAGCGTCCCTGATAGAAGCTGCGGCTTCCATTATCTTGGTGACCGACAAACCTGCGGAAACCATCCACACGTTTTCGTTCGAACTCTTATCAACACCGACTGACGAAACACCCGTGGTCGAACGGTCCAACGAGGATTTTCCAGCCGACGAATAATTAGGCTTGCGTCCATCATCAACGAGGAGGACTGCCAACCAAACGGATCGCAAGGAATACATCCGTGTTTTGGAGCTGCCTCCTCTTCTACCCGCTGCGCATCACCGCTTCTTAAGGTAAGATAATTTCCTTAAGTCGCTACTATTCACCTTATCTAGGTTTATTTCGTTTTTCCAAGAAAAAAAAATCTTTATTTAACCAATCGTGACTGGATCCTCATCCCCGTCGGGGGCATTCCCGACTAAAAGCAGGATCCTCTCTTTTCAGTTCTTGTGTAGGTCCCCCAATTAATTAAGGATGAATAAATACAACACAAAATAAGATGATGATTTAACTTTATTTATTTTGCTTTTTTTTAATGAAATAATGAAATCAGGACGTAACAAACTGCAACAGATTTTCGGAAGGTCATTTTGTCAAGCAGTAAAAAACCATGACGTTGTGGAGCAGTTTTCGAAGCCAGATGTTTCTCGAGAAGTTTCGCAAACCGTTCGTTGAAGCCGCATTTCGCATTAATTAGCGACAGATAGCTTCGTACCTCGACCTCGTCCACAGAAGTGGGAAGATTATGTCTTTACGTGAAAACTCGTAATATCCTGGCGGTCGAATGTTTATCAGCATGCAGAGCATGAGCCAGTCCTCAGTATAACGCCGACCTCTATCGTTTTTTTAGGGTTCCCGACCCAAAGGGTAAAACGGGACCCTATTGTTTTCGCTCCTCTGTCCGTCCGTCCGCCCGTCTGTCACCAGGCTGTATCTCATGAACCGTGATAGTTATAGAGTTGAAATTTTCACAGATGATGTATTTCTGTTGCCGCTATAACAACAAATAATAAAACTTAAATTAAATTAAAAATTGAGGGGGGGCTCTCATACGTTCGTCTGTCACCAGGCTGTATCTCATGAACCGTGATAGTTAGAGAGTAGAAATTTTCACAAATGATGTATTTCTGTTGCCGCTGTAACACCAAATAATAAAACTTCAATTGAATTAAAAATTAAGGGGGGCTCTCATACAAGAAACTTTGTTTTTCGGCCTTGGGTACGGAACCCTTCGTGCGCGACTCCGACTCGCACTTCGCCGGTTTTTTCTTGCTTCGTGCTGTGATGATTTCGTTGAGCGCCAGTTTCTGATTATTCGAAAGGCTTAATTCGGCACATTTTTTCAAATCTGTTCCTTCCATGCTAGCTATTGTTCCTCTTTCAGCTTCAGTACGTGCCTCGAGAAGGTTGACGCGAAGACGGGCTGCGGATTTTGACGTTATTCACGACGAATTTTCAGACGCATCGCTAATAGCTTCCGTGCATCATTTGGGTTTGAAGGACCACCAACCCGGTTTATTGTGGCGCGGTTTGGAAGACGTCTCTCTCGTTGTAATACATTTTTCCTCGTTTTCATGCAGTCTTCGTATTTTTATTTCTTACAGACCAGAGAGCAGACCTTACTTCTCCGGTTGTCGACATAATCACAATACGTACCGTCACTTGATATAACATGGACACCAATGTCAACTATACCATCGCAGATTTTCATTATTTGTTCAGAACGCCTGGAAGCATTCCTTTTTCCGTCAAAAATTTTGCGAATTTCTTGTCTTTCAGGTCGACGGGGCGTCCATAAACGAAATCTTTCAACGTGCCATCTATATTCAGTATGACACTTTTTTGTGCTACTGGACATTTCTCGCATCCATGATTTTCGAAACTGTTAATGTAAATCACGTTCGTTGTAAAAAATCCTTCGGTGGATACTTAACCCCACTCTAACTCGTCGGAACGTAGACAAAGAAGTCATCATCACTGGTATTCGCATTTTCTGCCACTGTGTCTGAAGCCATATGGTTAGAGGAGAAGGTGGTAATATGGCCCCTTCAGGTATTTTGGCCCCCTTAGATATTTGGCATTTACAAACGCGCCATCTAGCATAATTTACGTGTAACGCGGAGCTCTTGTGATAACTAACGAATAGTACCCAACGAAGCTGTGAGATGGCGTATCGGTCATTTGTTATATAGCGACTGTCAGTAAGGCAGTCGCCACCGCGCAGGACAAGCACCGACCGGACTTCTTTCACGGACCAAAAACTTGTCCAAACGCGGAGGGAGAAACAGATCGCAGCGACACGGACGGTAGCGTCCTAGTAATAAGAAACAGATCTCAGCACCACGGACGGTGGCGTCCTAATATTAAGAAGTCGATAGTTAAGAGATTACGTTAAGAAGACGGTGGCTATGACACACGACATTCATAATTCGCATATTATAATTCAGAAAAAATAAAGACTATATTTTCGTTAAAGTGCGTTCGAAATACATGATTGTGAGCGGATGAACCTTGCGATCGACCCTCGTGCGATACCATTTCCACAAATTGGTGACCCCGAGGTGATCCGCGTGGATTACCCAAGCGACTCTCAACGAGTAAAACAAGGGCGAAAAGGCCCACGGCAATACCACGCGGATCGCGCAAACCACGCATCAACGTCGTAGATGCCTACCGTGTCACATTCACCTGCGAGACCATCAACCGCCAGACGGTCGAGTCCTGACGATGAAAGCGTTGAAGCCGGCCCATCGAGGGATTGGCGATGCACCACGTCGAGCCAGGACGAGCCTGACCAGCAACGTCCTTCGTCGCGAACCGAAGACAAGGGTATGATCAACAGGGCACGTGCAGTCAAACTTCCTCCATTTTGGAAGGAAAACCCAGTGTTATGGTTCGCTCAGGCCGAGGCTGCGTTCGACATTTCGCGAATAACAAACGACAAGAAAAAATTCAGGTATTTAATCGTTAACCTTGATCAAATCGTACTTCCCTTCGTTTCGGACATCCTGGTCACGCCGCCAGGTGAGAATCAATATGAAACGTTGAAAGCGAGAATCATTAGCTCCTTCGACGAGACCAACGAGTCTAAGCTCCCGAGATTCTTACGGAGCAACAAGTTCCCTAACGAAAAGCCGTCAAACATTCTCCAAAGGCTTCGCAACCTCGCCGCTGGGCATGCAACGAAAACGTTTTAAGAAGCGAACGAGGTTCGGTACTTCGGTTACCTCGTGGACGGAACGGGAACGAGGCCCCTCAAGGAGCGAGTCGAGGGAATTCAAAAGTTCCCGAGGCTACGGGACGTCAGCGAGCACCGTCGATTCCTCGGCATCGGTAACTGCTACCGGGGTTTCATCCCGAACGCGGCAGCGGCGCAATCCGCAGTACAAGACTACCTCATCGGGGCAAAGATAAAGGACAAACGGCCGATAAATTGGACTCCTGAAACCGAGCGTGCTTTTGAAGTGTGCAAACAACAACTAGGTGACGCATCGTTGCTCGCGCACCCGATAGCCGACGCACCGCTCGTTCTCCAGACGGACGCATCGGACACCGCCATCGGGGCGGTTCTGCAACAACGCTGCGGAGACGAATGGCAACCCTTGGGATTCTTCTCGCGTAAGCTCACTCCGGCACAAACCAGGTATTCGACGTATGACCGCGAACTACAGGCCATTTACAGTAGCCTCAAGTTTTTCCTCTTCATGGCGGAAGGCCGTCAGCTCGTGATCAAAACGGACCATAAGCCGCTCACGTTCGCTTTCCAACAAAGGTTAAACAAGGCCTCGCCGAGGCAATGGCGACTGTTGGATTTCATAAGTCAAATCACCACGAATATCGTATACGTTTCCGGTGACAAGAACGCTGTCGCGGACGCCCTTTCGCGAATCGAATCCATCAGCATGCCTGTCAACATCAGTACCAAGGACTTGGAGACGAGGAGCTAGAAAAGCTAATCGTAACGAGAAAAGCGTCCCTCGAACTTCGAAAGCTGCGAATCGACAACTCGGAAGCATTCATATATTGCGACGTTTCCGGCAAGGACGTTCGGCCTTACGTGCCGCGAACCTTGTGGAAACGCATCTTTGACGGTGCGCACGGCCTCGCGCACCCCAGTGCTCGCTCGACGAAGAGGCTGATCGGTCAGCGATTCGTCTGGCCAGGAATGAACCGTGACATCGCTGATTGGGTCCGCACGCCTGCCTTTCCAGCGGAGCAAAATCCATCGACACAACAGGAACGTTCCAGAGCGCATACCAATTCCGGATGAGAGATTTTACCAGGTACACGTCGACATCGCAGGTCCCATACAGACTTCGAGAGGTTGTCGGTACTGCCTCACGATGATCGATCGCTTCACTCGATGGCCCGAGGCCATCCCTATCGCCGACGTCAACGCGGACGCCATTGTGAAGGCCTTCTTCGCCGGCTGGGTAGCGCGTTTCGGAGCTCGCGCAGTCGTCAAGACGGATCGTGGTTCGCAGTTCGAGTCAGCATTCTTTCAGGCGCTGATCAATCTCGTGGGCTGCCAGCGCACC
The DNA here is from genome assembly GCA_030522765.1 of Ophioninae sp. B BG-2022a. Taxonomy (NCBI): domain Eukaryota; kingdom Metazoa; phylum Arthropoda; class Insecta; order Hymenoptera; family Ichneumonidae; species Ophioninae sp. B BG-2022a. The sequence goes on from JAPYZJ010008327.1 coordinate 6,159, forward strand.
CGCACGACGGCCTACCAACCCGCCTCTGATGGTATGATCGAGAGGTGGCATAGGTCCTTAAAGGCCGCGAGCAGGTGCCATAGCACCGACGACTGGGTGGAGATACTGCCCGTGGTTCTCCTGGAACTCCGAACCAGCTTCAAGGAGGACGTTAAAGCAACCGCCGCCGAATTAGTCTACGAAACGACGCTACGACTTCCGGGCGAATATTTTATCGACGAAGAGCCTACTCAGGACCCGAAGATATTCGTCGAACACCTGCGAGAAAAGATGCGAAGGGTTCGGTCTGCACCAGCGGCTCACCACAGCAAGCGAAAAGCCTTCGCTCACAAGACGCTATACACATGCACACACGTCTTCGTCAGAGTGGATGGCGCCGAACGACCGCTTCACCAGCCGTACGAAGGCCCGTACGAAGTTGTTGAGAGACTCTCGGACAACGTTTTCCGAGTCAACGTGAGAGGCCAACCAACGACAATCTCGACAGAAAGGCTAAAACCAGTTTTCTTCGGGTCAACAACGTTGCAAGCCGAGTCAACAGCGACGAGCGAGGACGCCAGCAACCAGCTGCCTTCATCGCAAAAGACACCTTCTCCAGGACAGCGACCTAATGAACCAAGGACATACTCCCGAAAAAAGATACATTTCACAACTTCGAACTAACGAAGTTTCTCGGAGGGGAGTAGTGTAGCGACTGTCGGTAAGGCAGTCGCCACCTTGCAGGACAAGCACCGACCAGACTTCTTTCACGGGCCAAAAACTTGTCCAAACGCGGAAGGAGAAACAGATCGCAGAGACACGGACGGTAGCGTCCTAGTAATAAGAAACAGATCTCAGCGCCACGGACAGTGGCGTCCTAATATTAAGAAGTCACTAGTTAAGGCATTACGTTAAGAACACGGTGGCTGTAACACACGACATTCATTATTCGCATATTACAATTCAGAAAAAATAAAGACTATATTTTCGTTAAAGTGAGTTCGAAATACATGATTGTGAGTGGAGGAACCTTGCGATCGACCCCCGTGCGACACCATCCACACAGTTATGTGAAGTCAGTCAAAACACGCAACGGAAGAAGTTTATAACCGTTCTGCATTGTATTCATTTATTCCGTAAAAAACTAAGTTTTACGTTGAGCGACTTAGACATTCTGTTGGAGAAACGTTTTTCTACTGGATTTTGAAGGTAATTATGCAAAAACTTTGATAGTTATATGTATTTTGGTTTGATTATACATTCTTTAATATTTGTAATTTGGCCCCCTTACATTGTTCCTATTATGGTCCCAGGGGGCCGTATTACATGTATGAACGATAAGTATATCATTTCTGTATTTAGCTATTCTTTTTAATTTCGTTCCGTCAGTACATCCAGCGGTAGCTCTGTAAGTGACGCAGTCGTAGAAACTGACTCTGAATATGATGAACACCATGACAATTCAGATAGGATACCTGAAGATTTAGATACGAGCTGCATATTTTGTAAAGCCAGTTATTCTAGCGACATACGTGGTGAAGAGTGGATTCAGTGCGAATCTTGCAATTTATGGGTTCATACAGCCTGTGCAGGCCCTAATGGCGATTATTATATTTGTGATTTTTTGCCGTTAAATTTAATTAAAGCCCAATACATTTAATTTGGCCTCCAGGGTGCCATATAACTCTCACCCAATCTTAAATTGCCAAACTTTTGTTTTTAAGAATAAATTAAGTTTTTGATTATTCTGTTGTCATTTTATTTATTCTACAGTTAGGCATGCATGAGTCAATGAGTAAGGATCACTATGACGTATTTGCTTTATTTGTAAGTGTAGTATTTTTTACATGAGGGGGAAATGTAAATGGCTCTTAAAATAATCACGTTGCACCACTTCCATTTAAAATTAATCCTTTTTTACATGCCATTTTGATTTCATAACACGTTTATACTTTTTTGAGCAAGGCATTGCTTTACTTACGCTCCCTGCTTCCTATAAATGAGCAGACTTCAGGAAGCTTCCGAGGGGCAGGTAAATCCACCATCGGCGGTTCAGATTTCGGTATTCTGATAGAAGAGATCGACGACCCAATGTTCCTACCAGTAGCCGAGTCTAGTAAAGCGATATCTGTAATACCAATGTGTAACGGAAAAAAGTAAAACAGCATAAAAGTACTTCTTTCGAAATGGATATGGTTTACACATAGTTTTTACACAATACCGTGCCTACAAATTTACATTTTGAATTTTCCAAATTATCGAAGGCTATCCATTACTTATCGAAAGCTATCTATTACACTGCTACTCAAAAAAACTTACCAGTCGACGGCCGGAGGATTGCTTTGCAAAACACTTTCAAATTTTGTGAGAACAGCGAGTTTGTTGAGTTGCGCATACTTGTATGTAACCTTCAATAGGAAAATCCATAAGAAAAACCTTACATTTTAAACCACATATGCAATTTTCAAATCTATCTTACCCATGCAATCACTTGACCCGCTGTGTTGCGTTTAATGGATTCGCGAGAAACGTCCTCCGCGTTAAAGTGTTTTTCGCATACCACATCCATCTTACGCAAATGAATTCTTCCACAAATTACTTTTTCCCACTTCCACCATGTATGAATGTCTTTCAGCACACGAAATACTGACAGTTTTTAGCCACTTTACGGCCAGTTTTCCAGTTTGGCACTACACACCACCCAGTCATTTTCTTCAAGTATTTAGAAAAATGCGCACGAAATTTTCTTTCTAACCTTTCGGGTTTTCAGGTTATCTCAAAAATATGACACCGATGACAGCTCACGTTGACTCTGGGTGGAAGTAAGACGAAGACAGCGAGATCCCTCCCGCGTAACCACTGTTCCTTGTTACGGAGGCAGACTGTCTCGCAGCGCCTCTAGTGACCACATTACGCATTTTAACATGGCTTCACTAAGGGCCATATTCACAGTCGCGTCTCACAATGTAAGGACGCCCTGAGGCGAGCTCAAAATGGCGTTTCAATTCACAGTCGCGTCTCGAGGATTGCCTTGAGGCAGAACTCAGATGTCTACTTTGCCTAAGATCGGACTGATTCACAGAAAAATCCTGCGATCATCCTGAGGCGATCCTAGGCACGAATTACACAGAAGCGGCGTAAGCCCAAGACGCGGCGAAGGCGCAGAGCAGGCGTGGAACGGATAAGGCACAAACGCGACTTGAATTATACCAAAGAACCGAAGGCGAGGCGAAGGCGTGAAACAGATACGGCGTAGACGCGATTTATAAATTATACCAAAGCGTCGAAGAGACGCCGCAACTAGTCATTATACAGGCTGACTTTATCGTGAAAGCATGTCTTCCTCTTCAGACGACGAAGATGCGCTTGCTTCGCTGCAACTCATTAATGTGCATAGGCACAGAAGATATTGGGTGTACCCTGTGTGGAAAATGTCACAAGAGCATAGATACTTTAAAGTAATGGAAAATTTATGTGAATATCCTGATCGTTTTCGTACAGTGTATAAAATGTCACTACAATGTTTCCACATTCTACTGTCGAAAGTAAAACACGGTCTTCAGAAGAAGCATACAAATTGGAGAGAACCGGTCTGTCCTGAAGAAAGATTATTGATATCATTAAGGTTTGTCAAAAATCTTTAGCATTTTTATATACTTTTATTCGTTTGATTTTAAAATCTAATCTTTTTAAATCTAATCTTAAATCTAATCTAATCTTAGTCCAGTTTTCTGTTTAAAAATCAAACGAATAAAGGTATATAAAAATGCCAAAGATTTTTGACTAACCTTAATGATATCAATAATCTTTCTTCAGGATAGACCGGTTCTCTCCAATTTGTATGCTTCTTCTGAAGACCGTGTTTTACTTTCGACAGTAAAATGTGGAAACATTGTAGTGACATTTTATACACTGTACGAAAGCGATCAGGATATGCACATAAATTTTCCATTACTTTAAAGTATCTATGCTCTTGTGACATTTTCCACACAGGGTGCACCCAATATCTTCGGTGTCTGCACATTAATGAGTTGCAGCGAAGCAAGCGCATCTTCGTCGTCTGAAGAGGAAGACATGCTTTCACGATAAAGTCAGCCTGTATAATGACTCGTTGCGGCGTCTCTTCGACTTTTTGGTATAATTGATAAATCGCGTCTGCGCCGTATCTGTTCCACGCCTGCTCTGCGGCTTCGCCTCGCCTTCGCCTCTTTGGTATAATTCAAGTCGCGTCTGTGCCTTATCCGCTCCACGCCTGCTCTGCGCCGTCGCCGCATCTCGGGCTTACGCCGCTTCTGTGTAATTCATGCCTAAGATCGCCTCAGGATGATCTCAGGATTTGTCTGTGAATCAGTCCGATCTTAGGTAAGGTAGAAATCTGAGTTCTGCCTCAAAGCAATCCTCGAGACGCGACTGTGAGTCGCTGTGCGGGTAGCGGGGAGATGACCACTAGGGTGTCCCGTCCATGTATGACACTCACTCTGACACGCGCGGGGGGGGGGGGTGACTCGGTACGCGTCCGATCGCGGCAAAGCCGCTGATCTGGTACGTTCGGGGCACGCGGCTTCGCGCCCGCGCGGTCCGACGGGGGAGAATCGCACTCGTCACGGCACTGGCTTTATCGGGTTATTCGCTTTCAATCTTTATCCCGGTTTTCTTTATACCGTTTCCGGTACGGATCTTTTTCCTGAATTTCTTTTATTAAGGAGGCACACGGGCTCTCCACGCACGATATTCCTACGATCCGATGACGTGGCGCGCGGAAAAAGGGGACAAGGAAATCCACACACGTACGCGACTGATTGTTCTGCACGGAGGGAAAAGGCGCAGGCTTACTTACTCGTTACGATCCGCTTAACAATCCACCGACCCAAATTGTCACGGCTGAGGGCTCGGGCAGATCCGACAATTCCAACGACTCTTCAACTTTGTCCGACGGCCTCCCAATCTCCAATAATGTCCGAAGTTCCGAAACTTGTGACTTCCCAAAATCTCGATGTGCGGAGGATGCGATTCAAATGGTGTCCCAGTGCTCAATGGCGGCGTTCGCCGGCCGGGTCCGCGTGCTCGTCGGAATTTTTCGTGAGAAGCGGATCCGCGTGGTTTTTCTGGACCCGCGGCGCCGCCACGTGGTCACCCCATCGATCCGTCATATCGATTCGGTGACAGATTTCCGATCGATATTTCGGGCTCCTACTTACCACGCGGACGCCCGGAGGATGTCCTCGGGGGTGCCGCTGGCTCGTCGCTGGCTCGCCGCGGCCGCCCGATCTTCTTCCGGTCGAGGTCCGATGGATGACGCCACGGGTTCTTCGGTTGGCTGCCGGAGACCCTCGATGCGCGGCTCACGCGTACCGCGTGGCTGAGGGGATAGGGGAAGCGAAGGGTTTGCGTCGACGGACGCGTTTTTCCTTAGAATCTACTATTTATGCCTTACCTAATCGCTTAAATCTACGCTGAGTACCGCGACGAGGATTGAGTCCGGGACTCCGTTCGTCGCATCATCGGCGTATCTGTGACGCCACGTCACAATACATAGAATAGAATATATGACATCGACTGGAGAGTAGGTAGGCAATTTAGGGGGTGAGGCCACTGTAAATTTTTTGAAAAATCGATTTTTTTTATTGGCTTAAAAAATAGTTTAAACCCTCTAGAATAAGAGAGAAAAGGTCCTGTGCGAAAAAAAATTTGTTGTCCTTAGGAACTGAAGGTCGCCGCCAAGCGCGTCAAAACTTGCTCCGAAACGACTACCTGCGGCAAACATAATGACGAAGAGGGACGATACAATAGCCCCCCCCCCTCCAATTGCTCCTAACCGCCGGTATTAATGTTCCACGTGTCTTTTCGATCCTTTTGAGCATTATCAAGAAAAATTCCATTAGTTTAGAGACAGCAAGCGCACAGTAAAGAGCGATTGATTCTTCATAAGCGACGATTTTTG
>JAPYZJ010008334.1:0-11677 GCA_030522765.1 Ophioninae sp. B BG-2022a
CATTCGTAAACCGTTCAATGCCATTCCAATAAAGTCTTCTTTCGTTTCTCTCATATTGTGCGAGTGTTATTTGCATTTCCACGAACCGCCTCTACAATAATGATGAAATTTCAAGAGTAAAAATAAATAAAAGAGCGACATCTTCAATCCGCGATTTCTGCGCTGCATAGCAATTATTCATCAAGATCTGTGATGCCCAGTTTTTTTTTTGGACTGCTCAGCGGAGTCGTCGATCGGTTCTTTTTCATGGTTCGAACGCATGCTTGTCAGCTATTAGCCGAGCATTGATTTTGTAGCACGTTGCATACCCATTCGCCCGAATGATCAATCCCATCGGTCGGATCATTAGCAGAACGTATCATTCGAGTCATTATAATTTGTACCGTTAGGTCTAATTCGGAGAAGGTTACCGCGCGAGGGACCGTTACGATCGTACCCCGTAACGAAGCAGGGCGTTGCGCCGTGGCGCACCGGGTGATCCAACCCTTTAGAAAAATTGTCAAAACCAGGTCACTTGTTTTTTTTCTTTAACCCGGTCCTCCAGTTTCTCGGCTGTTTTTTACGGCTTTTTAAATAATTTTTTACGTGCGAACCATCGAAATAATCAAACTCATTTTTTTGTATAATTTTTAATAACATTTAAACAAGCATTACAAATTTTTTTAAGTCAAAATATATAATAGAATAAAAGTTATTTTATTCTATTATATATGATATTAATATTATATTATTAATTATATTATATTATATTATATTATATCATATTATATTATATTTATAGAATTATATTAATATTCTATAAATATATAATATTAATATAAATATTATAGAATTGTATTATTATATAATTATATTCTATTATATATTTATATATTCAAACTTTTACAGGAATTGCATCCAAAATAAAAATTCGAAAATGTTGTTTCCTCGATACGTCGAACTTCCTATAAGCTAAATACGATTAGTTTTATTGAAATTTATTGAATATTAAATTATGTCAATTTAATAAGAGCCGTGAAGATTATATAATATTTTGAAAAAGGGAAATCCTTATCAAGAACTAAGCTTCTCTTAAAAGTCTTCAAAAATTCAGTTTCTACTGGTATCCGTACAGATAAATAATTACTTTAATAACCAATTTCAAAATTTGGTGTCATTTTTATCGATCTTTGGGTTCAGACCTTGCATGATTTTCCAATCAGTAAATTTTGCTCCGCGCTCAATGAAAAAAATTACGAATTTATAAACAATGCCATAAAAAATCGATAAAAAATACCAAAAAAAAAGAATGATTGGGGTATAACGAAATTTTGGTTTTTGACGAGTACATTACGATTCCTTCGGATTTATTGTTCATAATCCCTTTTCATTTAAAAAAAAAAAGAAAAGAGCTTCACTAAATGCCCGCCATTTCGCAGAATTTACGGCAGAGGAATTTTTAATTATTTTTATTTTTATTCCTGACGTTTGTTTTGTCAATGTTTCTAGTTCAATCATTGCCCGAAGAAGTTATGGCTCGACGAAGACATTTTGTTGCGCATGGTTTGTCTTGCAGATCCTCGCGTTGACTTGCAGTTCTTTGGTATGTAACTACAAGCCGCATGGAAAACTTTCGAATGTGTATATACATATATGTGTTTGTCTTTTGTATAAAAGGATTTTTAGGTATACTCGTTCGTCCCATAGGTTCCAATGGACATCTCCGAGAAACAACGAGATTTCAAAAGAAAAAAAAAATTTAAACAAAGCATTAAGAGCCTGAGAAAAATGAGACATTTTTTCAGGTATTTTTTTTGTAAATTTCCTCTATTCAGTAATTCATTGTTTTTTTGTCACGAAAAGATCGTAAACAAAACATATGAAAAGATTTCATAAACGTTAAAGAATAAATTACGTCTTATATAAATAAAATAAGATTTTGTAAATATTATAAAATAAAATAGATGTATAAAATTGAATAAAAATATATTATCAATATTGAAGAATAAAATGAAATAAAAAAAATTAATTAAATTGTTTAATTGAAGTACATCAATTATTATCACATTAAGTGATATAATTTAAAAAATCGAATAGAATTTTTTAAACAAAGTAAACGAAGTATTAATAAATAACATAAGATTTTGTAAATATTATAAAATAAAATAGATGTATAAAATTGAATAAAACTAAATTGTCAATATTAAAGAGTAAAATGAAATAAAAAAATTAATTAAATTATTTCATTAAAGTAAATAAATTATTATGACGTAAAACAAGAGTTTATAAATATTATAAAATAAACAAAAAATTTGATAAATTTTCCATTTTCCATGTGGATATTTTTGTTTGGGTTTGCCTCACGTATTTCTCGTTTTAACGAAATCGTCGGGTACAATTGAGGAAATTGGGGAAAGACCCGTTGATTCCGCGTGGAAGTCCTCATGCCCGTTCTCTGATTGAATTATAGTAATTGTCACGTAAATTCAATACCGCCATTTATTACTATTATTAGGCGGTGGTAAACTCGTGGATTATGGTCGAGGATCGAGGAATGGATAAAAAAAAGTAAGCTGTTACATTTCCCGACGAGCACTCGACAATAACAAGATAAGAAGGATAAAAGAGGATTTCCAGGTGGATGAGTTACGCCCTCAAGGGCTCAGCTTAATGCGACCAAAAAATCTTATCATTTCCGGCCATATAGAAGACCGTTAAAGAATTTTACCTTTGAATGCGAAAGAAATCGTGATCCCGTTGGAGAGACAGTGTTGAAACAATTGTTGGAGAAGAGAAGTTCTCATTCGCTTGGAAGTTCATCGGAGATTACTTGAGTTCCATTAGTCCCTAGATCCGGTTTTTAGTAAAATCCCTAAATATGGTATTTTGGTGAAATCCCTAAATATGGTATTTTAGTAAAATCCCTAAATATGGTATTTTAGTAAAATCCCTAAATATGGTAATTTAGTAAAATTCCTAAATATGGAGATTTTACTAAAATCCCTAAATATGGTAATTTAGTAAAATCCCTAAATATAGAGATTTTACTAAAATCTCCATATTCCTATGGGGATTTCATAGAAACGATATATATATTATATATGTGACTCCACATCAAAATCCGAATTGACGTTTGAAATCAAACGATTTCAAAACGATTGACGTTTTTGAAATCAAAATTGGACTTTGAAAATTTGAAAAATAAATTTTTAGTTTTGTCACACTTTTTGAAAATTTATATATTCAATAATTTTATTCAATGAAAAGCACTGAAGAAACATGCAGTTATTTATCTCCTTTTCGTTCGTCGCTGTCTTCTTATTTTTGCATGAACATTAAACATTCCACTTCACTCGATCGCTAGTGATACATCAAACCTAAAAATTCAAAATATTTCTATTTCGAATCAGCCACTGTCTTCCATCATAATCTCATTTTTCAAATCATAAAAATGCATACTAAGAGGAGCGTTTGTTTAGAAACCAAAATTTTGGAAATTAAAAATCAAAAATCGAATATAGGCATTCTGCAAGCTGTAAAAATTCACTTTATTTATCGAAGAAACCTGTTTTAAAATGAGGACAAATATCACAACCCAATGGGGGATCCCAGTTTCCAGATTATCTTTTTTTTTTTCAATGTCAAAAGAAAAAATTCAATTTCGTTTCTTCTTCGATTCCAACTCCGGAAAATGACAAATCCATCAGCGAGTGCATTATGCATTGCGATAAAGGAAAAAAAGGAGCTTAGATAAAAAAGAATCTAGTGTGATAAATCGAGTGCAACAAAGTCGAAGGACGATCGTAGCGCATATTTTCCTCGTTTTGAACGCAATCTCTAAGCGTCTGACGGATAAAAGTACCGATACAGTTGAATAGGTGAACGTACTCGTATTATTGTTAATGGTCAAGCGTCGCGTATCCATATCGCAATGATTTTTCACTATCGTGTCTCTCGAGCATTTTTCTCCCCCCCCCCCCCCTCCATCGTTATCCATTAATTATAATAATTCAAGTGACGGCTATTGCGATAGCGCTAATACGCTCGTGTACACCTAGAGTGTCATATCTTCGCAATGCGCCACAATCCACGTTACAATGTATACTTGGTCGGTGGCTAGCGCACGTGCGCTCATGTACGACCAGATCAGGCGTGCCTTGGCCGTGCATCATGATCCCCGTAACCCCTTAAATATCTTTGTGTCTTGAACCCGCTATGACTAGAAATAATAGTACGATGCAAATTCTCGACCACCCACTGATGTATGCAGTCGAAAAGTGCTGAAAGACCTTCTGGAATAGGCTATGATTTTTTCATTTTCAACGAATTCAATGCCGTTGGAAAAACGCTCCATTTAATAGTTTCGTTTTTTCAACAAATTTTTACGATTTTTTTTTCGCCGAGAAATTCGATTTTTCGTCCGGATAGAAAAATTATTGAATGTCTAATGCTTTTTCTATCCGGACGAAAAATCGAATTTCTCGGCGAAAAAAAAATCGTAAAATTCGTGAAATTTGATTTTTCGTCTGGATAGAAAAATCGAATTTCTCGGCGAAAAAAACAATCGTAAAAATTTGTTTAAAAAAAAAAATGAAACTAAAGCTAACCTCTTCAAACATCTAATTTCTAAATTCCGGGATCAACTTTTTTTTAAGTTCAGGCTCTTTATAAGTTTTTTGTTCTGACATTAAATTCGATATCTCGGCGAAAAATGATCGTAACTCAATTTACCAAACGGGGTTTCGAAGAGGACAAAAATCGCTTACTTTTGCTTTTTCATTCTTATTTTTGCGATTTTTTTTGTAGCCGGTACGTCACTTTGAAAATTACGGAATTTCCCACTGTTTTCGTACTTTGCATAATCGCTTGCTAGACTTTGAAAAATGGTGATCCCGAAATTTAGAGATTAGATGTTCGTAGGGGTTACTATTAGCTTTAGGTTCGTTTGTTGAACAAATTTTTACGATTTTTTTTTCGCCGAGAAATTCGATTTTTCGTCCGGATAGAAAAATCATTGGATGCCTAATACTTTTGGCCAAGGCTGTAGATGTAAGTTATTATAACAGTCCGAACTGCGGTAAATCCTGAAATTTTCCAGTAAAACCTAACATTTACCAATTCTTGACGCGGTCCTCCAGTTTCTCGGCTGTTTGGGTTTGTTTGGGTTTGCACATAAAATTATAACCAGCTAGTTTCTCGGCTATTTTTTTACGGTTTTTTAAATAATTTTTTACGGGCAAACCATCGAAATAATCAATCTCGTTGTTTTTGCATAATCTTTATTAACATTTGAATAAGCTTTACAAATTTTTTGAAGTCGAAATATATAATAGAATAAAAGTTATAGTGGCCGACAGGAAGACATCAAGAAAAAGAGGTGCTTGACGGTAACCAAGATTGCGGCTGTTTTGCTTATCTGAAATCAAAAAACCAAACGGCATTTTATTCTTCATATTTAAGACTAGCGATTGAACTGAAGTGAATTCCAAATTACAAAAATTGACTTTTTTATACACTTTTGAAAATTACATTCTTTTTTTTTACTAATTTTTGCTTAAGCTTTTCGCTCGTACTACTTATTAATCGAGGCGTTGAATTTTTTTTTTATGTACTTCAATACTGTATTTATCAAGCCTAACGAGCCTTAAACCAATATCTTTATTCGTTATCTCATAAAAAAATGCATCAAAAAGCCTTTTTTTCGAGCTACTTTATTCGTTATCTCATTGAAAATTCATTAAAAAACCGTTTTTTTAAAGTATAATGTCACCTTAAATAATAGCTTATTTTTATCGCCACAATATACAAATTTCCAACAACTTTTTTTTTCCAAATTTCCAAAATTTTTTTTCCAAAATTTCCAAAATTTTGCAAATTTCCAAAAAAGACGACCGTATATATATATATATATATGTATATATCAGTGTAACATATTTTGTAATACATTGGTACCGCTGTTAATTTTTATTTTATTAAAATTTTTTAAATATTCATTATTCATACAGATCTGACGACTATGCTCACCCACGGAGGAGTGCATAAACGTGTTGGATATACACGAGGTACGATCGCATATCGGTCCGATAATATCGTAAATTCCGGGTAATTTTTATTCGCGCCCACGACACACGATATGAATGGAATAAAAAAAATGTAGCGAGAAGGAGGGGCGAGGGGGAGGAGGAGGAATAAGAAAAAAAGCTGCGGTCAGTAACGACGGGAATGACGAGGGTGTATATCAATACTTCTTGCAGCAATAATGAATCAATGTAATCGCACGTACGGTGAGATAATAATCACCCGTGTTCTTACCTCTAATGTCAATCGAATCAAAACTGCGGTTAAGGTAGGTGTCTAATCTAGAGAGCGAAAAACGGGAAGAATTTTCGGAAATTTTTTTCTCCTCTTCTATGCTAGATATAAAAATAAATTTTTATCCAGAACATCGGGTAAACCGTATAGACTAGGATTTTTATTTTATTTTGTCCAGTATTTTATAAAAAATTCGTAAAGGACGCCAAAGTTGAGGCTGCAAAAAAAATGCACTTTTGTTAAAACTCGTTTGAATGTTTATTCGCACGAGTTTTAACAAAAGTGCGTACGAAATTTTGAAAATTAAGCTTTTTCGAAATTATTTTCAACATCAATTTGACCGACGATATTACCTTATGAAATTTGCTACTTAAGTTCGTTAAAGCTCTGAATTTTCATTCGCACGAATTTTAACAAAACTGCGAACAAAAATTTTTTAAAATACAATTTTTCAAATTGTCTACAACGTCGCCTTGAGTGACGATATATTCTCATGAAGCTTCAAATTGTCACAAAACTGGGTAGCAAATTTCTAATAAAATAACGTCACTCGAGTCATAAACAATTTCGAAAAACCTTATTTTTGAAAAAACCTCGTCCACTTCTGCTCACGTTACATACATATGGAAATCTCGCATCCGGGCAGTTTTCAAAGTGCACTTACGCGGGCTACACGTAATAGATTACGTATCGACGTTATAAACGATTCCGAGATACAATCCGCGCACCGCCTGGAATCTCCGAATGCCGAGGGGATGCTGGAGATCAGAAAGAATTACGAATAATTCGTTAAACAGTTATTTCAAGCGTGAACACGTAGTGTCAGAGAGGAAGAGAGAAAGAGAGAGAAATAGCGCGAGGAAGGGGGGTTAGGACGAAGGGAGGGGGGAGAGGGAGAGACGAAACCATATTCCATGTACAGTTACGGTAATCGACGCGCACAATTATAACTCACGAGGAAGCACGAATAAACTTATTATCATGAATTCATAAGATTCGTCCTTGTCGACCTATACATAGGTAACACGCGCAAATATACATACAGGGTGACCGGAAATTCGACCTATTCCTTCAAAGGGATTATTTGTAACAAAAAATGTCATTAGAGGTTATTTGCAACAAAAAATGTCCCATCAACTGGGGGTCGAAAATTAGTTTTTTAATTTTTAGATTATGTAAAATTTGGATGGAAAATTTGTTTGTAAATAATCGATAACTCTTGGTCTCAGCAATGTATCAAATCGTTGTTTATAATAGCGTATTTTTTTCATAATTTTTTATTTTAGGCAGAAAGGAAATTCTTCAGAAAACATAAAAACATCAATATCTCAAGATAAAGGTCGAACTTTCGGTCACCCTGTATACAAATATATATACTTTGCGTAAACTCTGGTACTTAACTTTATGCGCTGCCATCCAGCTAACGCGCATGTATATCTTGTAATGTTTTTCTGCAATTTGCGAACCCTCGTACTCGTAGCTGCGGTATCCGCCGATGATCACTTCCGGGTTTTCGCGAAACGTCGAAAACACACGGTATAAAAGTATAGATGCGATCGTGCATGTAACTTTGCATTTGAGAAGTGAATTTCGTCAAGATTTCGATCGTTCGGTCAATCAATGACGACATTTGGAAGATCGAACCAGATTAACGAGGAGATTCGATTAAATTAATGAGAGGTATACAGGGTGATTGGAAATTCGATGTATTTTTTGAAAGGAGTGGGTTTGTTTGTCATTTGAAACAAATCAAGCCCCATCGATTGGGGGTCGAAATTGGGTTACACTCAGTAATTTAATCTCACGATTGACTCATCAACATTGAATCTCCTCGTTAATCTGGTTCGATCTTCCAAATGTCGTCATTGATTGACCGAACGATCGAAATCTCCGAACGATCGAAATCTTGACGAAATTCACTTCTCAAATGCAAAGTTACGTGCACGATCGCATCTATACTTTTATAGATGAAAGTATAGATGAAAATAAATTTTAAAATAAATTTTAAAAAATCTTGAAAAAGTAACTCATACTTTTTCAAGATTTTTTAAAATTTATTTTCGGTCGCCAAAAACATAATAATTGAAACAAAATGGTTTGGGTCTGAATATTAAATTGATACTTTTTTGAAAGCTGAGGAACGAATGGTGCCATTAAAAGAATTATTGCATGCTCGAAATTCGTATAATCTCAAAAATCAATGTTTTCAATGAATGTATTGGAGCATTCAATGAAAGCTCAATAACTATGCAATTCAAAATCCTAATATGCAAGCCTTTAATCGTAATATATTAATATTAAAAACTTATATTGTAAATATTAATATTAAAGAACTTTTATTATAATATATTTTTTATATATTTTATATTTTACATATTTGAAATATAAGTCTTATTAAATTAATATATTTAATATTAATATAATATTTAATGTTATATATATATATATTATATATATAACATATATTATATTATATAATATATATAATTAATTAATATTTAATATTAATATAATATTATAATAATATATTATATTAATATATTTAAATATATTTATATAATATTGAATATATAAAAAATATATCATAATTAAAATTAAAGGCTAATATTTAAATATTAATTTGAACGTCTGATATTTGACCACACATAATTCACTACATTCCAACTACTCAGTAACGGACCTGGATAAAACGTCAATTCTTTTTTTCGGACAATCCTAATACAAGAAAAATACGCTCTCGCTCACACATACACGTACAGTAATTAGCAAAATGGTTCGAAGTGACGAGCGAGTGCTACATTCGCAATCTCGTTAAAAAGTAACCAGCCGGGATTCCTGTAAAAGATTGCCCAGCTCGAGTGACAAACGACGTCAAAAATAATGAATTTCCGGAAATCCTGGAAAAAATGAAGAAATGAGCCGGCGCGAGCCTTTCGTGCGGACGCTTTTTCATCCGGAGAGACACCAAGCGATGAGGTTGGTATACCCGAAGGGTAATTCCACACTCGAACCAATCATGGCGAAAACGGAAAATTCTTGAGATGCGTACAGCATCCTCCACACGCTCCGAATAGAAACGTGTCATTTTTGGAAAACCACGGTTCTTTCTCCTGTGCAACAATTATTTTATAGCCTTTTTCCACGGTCATTTTTTCTCGTCGATCCATTCTAGAATGTTGGCTCGAAAGATTCGAAAATGGAACAAAAAAAATTTCAAATTATTTCGAAATGTTTTTGAAAATTTGAAATTTTTTTGAAATTTTTTTGAAATTTTTTTGAAAATTTCAAATTTTTTTGAAATTTTGTACAATGATGAGTGAAATATGAATAATTAAAAAATGAATTATTCAAATTAAACAATGACACAAATTTATAACATTTTTTAATCATGATGAGTTAGAGATTTATTTTAACGATGAATTAATAAGTGATCAGTGGAATTTATAGAGTTCTCCACTATTTATTGTTAAGATAAACCTTTCACTCCCCATTGTTTCAAAAAATAGTATCAATTGATGAAACAATTATTTGAAACTTACCCCAATCAATAGTTCGATCGTAAATTTTGGTAATACAATATTTTCAGAATTTTCAACGACTCAGTAATATTCCTTAAGCAATTATTAACATATGCATAAACAATTTCCTCATAAGTTAACATGTTAAATTCGTATGTTTATAACTCTACAAATTATTATAAATAAAAAATCTAAAATAATTAATATACTATTGTGTAATCAAAAACTAAAATGATCCAAAAATTTTCAAAAATTCCTGTGATTTTTTTTAACGTTTAGAAATTCATTAATCCTTACTCGTAAGGTTTTCATCGGTGAGTATAATAATCTCGAGTGGGATGTTCGAATTCTCAGATTGTACGTTTTTTTCATCCCTTTCATCAGCCTCTTCGAAATGCCCCTCATCCTGATGTCGATAATGGATAATGGCTTCAAAAAGGCTATGCAAGCGAACGTAATATCCACGTAATATTAAATAATGCCTGGCAGGTGTGAAAAATGTTTACGATACGTTCGTTTGGTTTATTCAAGGGAATAAGAAGAGGGGGAAGAAGATGAAGATGAGGATGAGGATGACGAGGTCGACGATGATGAGATTCAAGAGAAATAAGAGAACGACGAGACGCATTTAGCAATTGTGCATTGGGAGTTCGCGCTCGTTAAAAGCTATTTAACTCATCGGTTATATCCGAGCGAACTTTTCGTGCCTCCACTTGGTCGTCATTTTAGTCATCGTCATCATACTCGTCGTTGTCTTCGTCATCGACTCGCGTGACGTTCGTAAAGCCAATTTCGAGTTCGTTCGAAACAAAAAAAAAATACGAAACAAAAAAAAACGAAACAAAAAAAAGAAACCAAAAAAAAGACGAAACAAAAAAAATATACGAAACAAAAAAAAACGAAACAAAATGAAATCTCGTCTCGTACGATTCCCATAGCGTGATCCGTTCCTTCAAATCTCTCTGCAAGCCGTAACCCACACACGCGTTAAATACCCACTATACACACATATACACCCTGTTCATGACTCATTACCAGTTATTAAACGTGAACGCGGCTAGCAAAAGCAACAAAAGCTTAAACAGAGTCCGCGAGAGCTCCGTGATTAATTCTTAATTGTTATTAATTGTTGACCACTGAATGTTCACGCTCTCTCTCTATTTTTCTTCTCTCTCTTCTCCATCGTCCGTTAAGAGGTTAGACAACTGTGAAAACTCAAAAAAAAAAATCACTCGATCCTCTAAGCAATTAATTCATTATTAAAATTCATTTAATAAACCACTCGAACGTTTACATCTTAAATTATAATTCATTGATTAAAAATGTGTAATTACTCGAAGTAAATTAATTCAAATTCATGGCACAATAACAAATTTGTTATCAATTATGTAAGAAAATTAATTTATTATAATTTACCGTAGAATTTAATTTGACCTTATTTAAAAAGAAATAAGCTCAAATTAAAGTTTGTTAAAATGAGCTAAAACTTCTTAAATTTTAATGAATTTTAATCAATTAAAATTTAAGACGAGGATGATAGAGACGTACGATTTCGAATAAAATGCTTTGGAAGTACTTAAGGTGTTGGTGGAAAGATGTATGAATGAGCATTTTTGCAACTAAAATTTATGTAGTCGCCGAGATAATTTTTGGACAAATAAAAAAAAACTTTTTTTGTCTACGGTTATTCTGGACGCAGTAAAGAGGGAGAAGAGGAGAGGGGGTGTGAATAAATGTACACACACACACCTATATATTTATTATATTTACATATATTATATTATATTATATTATATTATATTATATTATATTATATTATATTATATTATATTATATTATATTATATTATATTATATTATATTATATTA
>JAPYZJ010008338.1:0-13982 GCA_030522765.1 Ophioninae sp. B BG-2022a
CAAAAAACGCATAGATATCAAACGTGATCGTACTATGTATCACTACCGGTTTCCGACTTCTAATTCCGGTGTCGACTTCCGGTATCCGTTTACTCACATGACCAATAGCGCATAGAAGAATTTATATTTGACTTTGTCGTATTTACTATGGCTAAATCAATTTTTTCGACGACATTCACATTTTCCTAATTTTGTCATATTGCTAGTTATCAATAAACGATAACTATTTCGGAAAACTAGAATTTCAAACTGGATTATTCACTTCGAATAAAAGAAAAAAATTGTCACGCTATTCGTTTATGAATTTTACACGGCGCGATGATCAACTTTTCCTAAAATATTGAATCATCGATGAGAAAAAATGGGTTTGATAATTTGCAAGGTTATGTCTATTTTGTATTTCTCCTTGGATAGATTTTTAAAAAAGATTTAAATACACTCAAAATTGAACTCAGGACTCATAAAGGCGACTTGATTCGTTGTTTCTCGAAGTCGACGAACGTCGTAAACCGGAGGAGTCAGAATCATGAAAAGTCGGAAATTGGGTTTTGTGACTCTTGTTACGTTCACTCGTGCATCCTCTCGTCGTACTGAAGAGAATACGGTGGAAAAAATAAGAGACAAGAGGGTACGCAAGGGATAGGGAGAGAGGTCGAGAGAACGTGCGGGGACCGAGGATGATGAGAGCTAGGCGAATAAGACGAAAGCGAATAAGAGGACATGAGGAACGGCGAAGCAAAAACGGGAGGGGAAGCTTTTATCTTACAGTTTATGAAACTTTTTAATATCGATTTTAATTTCGCATTCAAAATTATTTGACGATCTTCAAGTACTTATTGATAGCTTTAGTGCTTCATTTACACAATGCAGGCCCACATTTTAAATCTTTTTCTTAATCCTTCAAATTTCTTGAAATTTTGTGGAATAATAATCCTTGATAAATTACAGGAATTATTACAGATTTTTTAACTAATTAATTAAGTAGTTATCAAAATATGAATATTATTATTAATAACGACAAGATCATCTATGAAAAAACATCGAAGCACAAGCCAAAAATGTTGATTTTTAATTAAATAACTATCAAAACTGGAAAGTTAATATTCCTAGGCATCGATTTATTTATTAAATTAGTTATTTGTGAAGCTAAACATATACAACGTGGTCTAGGCTTGTAAATCGTCGACCCGGCCACTTTGGACAAATTTTTAGCCTGATCGGCTTTGCTCGTCCAGTAATACACTATATTTTCAGTCATCCTCCCAAATGTAATACTACGCAAATAGAAAATTCTATAAATATAATACTACATAAACAAAGGCACGAGACATTCTTTTACACATTTTAAAAATGTAATATCATCTTTAAAGTGGCATACTGTCTTCGTACTCAGTGCTGTGTAAATCGCAATGTCCTCGAAATTCTTTTCAAATAAATTACAGAATATTCATATGAATGTTGCTTTACAAGAAAATCCGTTGCGAAAAGCAAAGATCGCGATTTTTCAAAAAAGCTACGAACCGTCGTCAAAACAATAAGCGGTCTTGAAACAGCGTTGCGTAATGAGGATTTGAAATCAGCGGTGGCCAGATCAGCCGGTGCTGATGTTCTCATATGTTTACAGTAACTAGTTCAACACGAAGTTCCGAGCACTCCCACGCACATTTACACTCACCTGATAACAGAGTAGATATTACAAGCCTCCATTGCTTGGCTCTAGTTAACCAAGTATTTAGTATTAATTGGGATAAAGCATTCAATGGTCGGTCGTGCTCGCGAACGACAATAATGGATCTATTGTAATTCCGTGTAATTTTGGTCACATCGCCTTATCTGAACTCTGTTACCTGTCAAACAGTGGCGCAACTCTATAGAGCGACCACCCAAAATCAACCTTAACAGGCTGCAATATTCGATGTGTAATCAATGTCAATTCGATTCACTTTTACGATTGAAAATTCTTGATATTTATTCAAGGCATGATTCTATTTGTTTTTTAATTCTTCAAGTTAAATTTTAACAGTCTACTTGACAAACACTCAAAAACATAAAAATCTAACGGAGCGTAAAATAGCTGGTAAAGATACATGTGTGCAAATGTTTCAAAATTAAGTCAAGAAATGAACCGAAGTAAGCTTCGGCGGTTCGAAGCGATTATTAAGTGTCCAGACGACTGGATCACTTATTAATAGCGTAGCATCACTGTTTATATCATTTAGTATATAAATGTATTTTTTTAATGGTTTATCCCTAATACTTTTTGAGTTTCGCCATATACGTTCCTGTCAAACACGTGTCCACTTTTTTGCGTTTACGTAGACTAGTGCCTTCTTCGTTTATTTGGACGAAAAGATATTTGGCAATTCTCGAAATTCGAATAATCTCGTTGATGATAGGAGACAGTGCACGTGTTCTTTTTATGTATAATTTTACGATATTTCTATAAATGTGTTTTCTTTTTAATGTTGCAGAGCAACCGGAGCCAACCAGCAATCGGACTGAAGCAAACACCGAAGGCGAGGGTGAGTCATTACAAAATTTATTCAATTAAACAAACAATTGACAACGAAATAATTGGACCTAAATGTCTCTTAGCAAAATATTATCACGAACTTATGATATGAATGATCATTCACCCAATTCGTTTTTTATCAAATTGTTATCTTTTGAAAGAAACACCCAACATTTTTTAGGATTCAGGCAATCCCTCCAGAAAATTGATTCACTGGAAAAAAAAATGTCTTCATCGTCGCAGCTCTGTATCCGTCCATGATACTCGAGCTATGACTGTCAAAAGTTGTATAACAACAAAATCTGACTTTGGGTTGTACATAATTCGTACTCGAATGAAATTTTTCCTTTCATCGCTGATAAGGACAAGTTTATTGTGTTTCGCGTTGGGTTTCGTGGAGTGATGCTGGGACGTTCAACAATGTGCATATTCCCTCATTTGCCAACACCTCGTTTTTCACCGACAGACTACCGTCTTGCAACGTTACTCGCTGTTAATTATCATCATAATAGGTCGGGGCGTGCAATTATAATTTAGAATGAAGCCGGAGCGCTGACGCCAACTTTGCGTTTTGTCCCGGTTGGGATCTTCGTCTTTACACGAGCTCACGGAAAATGTTAAAAGTTTTATTACTCTCGGGACAACGATCGTGAGGTCCAATGTTGTTTTGTCAAATGTACTTTCGCGTCGCCACGTTTCCGTGAAATTGCGAGCGGATTTTTGTAATTGCGCGGGTATATAAATACGGTTTACGTTGTCGAGAGATCGAAGCGGAAATAATTATTCAGGGTGGAACGAAATTTAGGGTTTCGAGTTCGAGAACCAGCGAAGAGGGATGAAAAATTTCCGAAGAGAATGTTGCTTGGTTGGTCCGATCAATTGTGTAGCCATTCACTTTGGTTCTCGAATAAATGGAGTGGCTATATACGAGAGGACTCGAGAGTTCATGGTGTTGGGGAGTGGGAGAGGATGACCTAATCATCACTGCGTTGTTATCAATAGCCATGTGACGGTAGGAAATTGATGACGGCTGCTGGCCTACAAACATGTGGAAAAACGTCTCGGGATGAAGCAGGGAAGAACCCTTGAGTTTCGGGGCGCGGTGGGAACTTCTCTGAAAAATCGATTGGACCCACCAGTGTACAGCTACCGTGCACAACTCCTATACATCCTCGTGCTCTCGCTTCGTATCATCAGCTTCGCTGGCTGTTACGCTTCAGTACGCTCACACGTTTTTGTGTGAAAGATATGAAATTTTTCGCGAACATACATATACGTATAATCATATATATCATCTGCGTTTCTGTATTTTTTTTTATCATTGGCTTCGCGTACACTCGATGGTCAAAAAAAAATTGAATAAGGGCTTTTTCAATGCGAATTTTTAAAAAGGTTGGCGTTTTCAATTGTATATATTTACTGCCTTCAATAACGATTTTTCTTTACGTTATATATATATATATATATATATATCTTTTTTTTATTTTCAATAATATTTGTTTAAACTGATAAACTTGTAGAATGCCAATATTCTTCGAAAAAAGGTTGAAATTTCGGAAAAAAAGGAAACACCTGCCACTCGATTGAAGGATCACGAGTTCTTGCCACACTATTTCACTAGCATTAATTCATGATATCAAAGCCCATTTTAAATCCGTATATTTAAAATTTGCTTTTCCTACTGATTTATCTGTATAAAAGTTTTTCTTTTTGGTTGCTTTTGTGGCGATCAAGTACAAAAATATTTTCTTTTGCTTCTTTTACTCTCGTATTTCATGCAAAATTTATAAATCGACATGTGCAGCGTACGTGGTGTCCTGAATGCACGTATTATTCTTGCTCGTTATGAGGAGTTTCCACGTTCGCGGTAGAGCCATTTTTTTTTCGAAATTTGCATTCTCAGGTTTTTTACGAAGAACATGCATAATGCATAATTTTGGTACACGCACATACACATAGGCATATATATACATCCGCGAGATCGTTCTGATGAAAGCGACTGGTCAAGAAAGTCCACATTAGTTTAATGCCGTTTTGGAGTGAAATCAGAAAAAAGCTTCATGTATTTCGAAACATTTTTTTCATACTCGATTGTAATCATTGCTACCTGATGATCATCCGTTTGATCATAAACATATTTTCTTTTAGATTAAGAAAATCACTTCCATGAAATGGAAACGATTTTCCTTTCATTGAAATATTTACAAGAATGTTACATAGGGCTGCACGTTAATATGCAAAAATTCACGATCTCCAAAAATATCACTCAATACTCCTGCGCCTCCCGTTCTTCCCTTTCAACACTAGGAAAGTATTTTGTTGAAACAACAGACTTTAATAGAACGGGAACTGCTTTCGTGACCACTGCAATGTTTACACCGGCAGTTTCACGGAAAACTTTCATCCCTCGAGAACGTGCGAATCCAATTGCTGTATCATTTATACAACTCCGAAAAACGTGTCCGGGCAACGTTTAAAAAAATAAAACCAAAGGGTGCAATTTACTTTTTTCACACAGATGGCGAGACCTCTAGGTCGATATAGACAGATAGAGAGGGGAAGAGAGAGAGAGAGAGAGAAAAAAGATCAGTAAGGGAACGTACAGAAAAGACCGTCGTTTGTTCTAAAAGTCCTGGATGAGTTTTGCACTGAGTAAACTCGTTTCGCTTTCTACGACTTTCTCGGTACCCTTCCTTCCTATATGCACGTGCACATAAGTATCGAATAGAACAGTTTTGTGTGATCGAGAAATTGGTGAATTATAAACATTCAAAAGTAGCTGTATTTTCAATCACGTATGAATTTGTTCAGTGAATAGTATTTGTTTAAACGTACATAAACCTGATTAAAATAAATTTTTACTTTCCTATAAACTCTTTTCTAACCTCAATGGTTTTAAATACGGTGGCGCAGTCTCTCCTGATGTGTTATCTATGTATTCCTTATTTTGGTCCGACGTCATATTTTATTCAATACTATATTTAATCATAGCTTCGTTTTCATACTGCTCTCATTTATGGATAAGAACGAAATATTTTCAAAATGCCTTCGTATATAGACCTACGTAGAGATCGAACGAATGACATTGACGAGAAAAACAAAATTTTTCTGGATTTCCCAGCAAATTAAGTAATCTTCTGAAACCTCAATTTCTGAAAATTACATTTCTGATGCTGATGAAAAAAAATCGAATTTTATCTTCAATACGATTTAAATATAATCAAAGCTTTGGAGGCTAATCTATTTTCATTCCAATCGGTCTATGGATGTATGATAAATGTTTGATATGTGCATATATAAATATAGGAGGATATAAATTGCTGTATGTATGACTGGCATTTTCGTTCCGCCCTGCCATGCCCATAATCCATCGGTTATTATTCACGGACGTTGCCATTTCTCTCAAAGAGTTAATTAATACATTAAATTTTGAAACGATCATAATCGCAACAAGAGCTTTTGCCACAATTACTATATCTGCCACTACCGCAGTCAAGGCTCTTTATTAATGTTCAAAGAGTCAACGACAATGAGTATTCTGTAATAACAATGGTTTCGATACAAAACCAACTATCGTTCATTGGTAACTGATTCCGCGCATTGTCCGAGCGAGACCAAGATTCAGATTTCATTTGGGACATGAAATATTTCATATATGAATTTGAATATTTCTCTGACCGTCAATGAGATATACAAAATGAAAATTCGAGACTGGGCCCTTTCGTAGTATCCTTAACCCTTCATAGATAACCTACATCGAAACGACGCAATCGATTTTTAAAAATTGTAAAGTTTTGTAAAGTAAGAAATACCTTGTTTTGTTCTTTAATTTTTTTTCTAATAAAAATATGAATAAACTCTAATGTTTTTCATTTACTCACAATAAAATTACATACACTAAGACATAATCCAAAATATGCTCACTCAAACATGGTTATCTATCTAGGGTTAATGAACTTACTGGTACTCTTGTTAAACCTTATAGTTTGATATTTAATAAATTGACCGTAAACATTAATTTTCAAGCGACTGTTTTTTGTAATCCTAGCGAGTGAAACGTGAAGGGCTTCTTTTGCCAATGCCACTTCGTGCTGCGTGCGAGTAAAACGAAACTAAGTGAAATATGTTCGGGATATTTCAATTTTTTGCACTGTCGACGGTTCTTGCAAATTTTCCCTGTACACGCAATGTTACGAACAAAAAATCGCGTGTGTCGAGACTAAGTGCTAAATATATATGTATATATTCTATTCAAATAGAGGTGGGTGGGCACATGTCTGAATTGATATACGTATGCGACGTTCAGTTGCAGATCTGATTATTGAGAGGACTCTGGGCTCCATTTTATTATTTTTACTGTTTTTTTAGTCATCCTAATATTCCACAGATTCTGTATTCTCAAGAATTCACATCAGATCGTTCGTCAACTCTTCCCCTTATTTCAATACGAAATTTGACATCATAATGATGAAATTGACTTCATTTATACAATAATTACATTTTTAATATTTTAATTACTAATTTTAATATTTTATACTAATTTCAATATTTTAATTAATAATTGAATATTTTAATTACATTTTTATATTTTACGTTACTTTTAATTAAAATCAATGAAAATGTTGGAGTCGTGGAGGTAATTCCATACGTGTTAGATGAGACAAGGGGCAATAGGACCAACACTGTTTTTTTTAAAATATTTCCTTCGTAGCCTTTTGTGGGTAATGTAGGAAAACGAATAATCCCCTTATAACGCATAAAATGCGGTAAATTATGGCGTTAGACAATCGGACATTCCATACCCGGTTGGTATAGATTATGTGGAAAGTTTCATGTGTGGAAGATCGGCTATGTGTGAAAGGAATTGCGAATGCATGAGGGGTTTTCGGCATTCCCCTTTAGTTTGATCTCTCCCTCGCTCGGTCCTTGCCTCTCCCTCTCGCCCTCCTTTCGCTCTGTCCCTCTCTCTATCCCGTATACAGACACATACACCCTCAACCCTTCATTATTCTCAGTGGGATTTTCGATGGGTGAGGGCCTGTTGCACAGCTTTTGTTTTGAGCTAAACAAACGATGCTACGTTGGGGAAGAGAAATTCGCTCGATACGACCCCGCCAAGGTTTCTGCCTGTACTGGATACTCCAGTGCACGAAAGGTGTGCGTGTGAAGTACAGGGGTTGGCTTATGTGTGTACGTGTGTGTGTATACAAATATATCCATATACGCACAATGGAAAACGAACTATCGCGAATCCTCGAATCAGCACCTTTCTCTATATAACGCAGAAACACGCTGCCAAAGTTCTAATTCATCCGCAACGGTTCATTAAGACCAAAAATAAATAAGCAAAATAGAAATAAAACTCATTCTTCAATATATAGCAAGAAAGGTATTAAACGAAAAAAGAAAATCGCTGATAAATTATTATTCTGTGAGTATTGGTCGATTCAAATTTTCTTGGAATTAAGAAAGTCCAGAAACAAAAACTGGAGATAAATACACTAACGGAAGAGATTAAAGATTAAAGATTAGCTTTGGCCAAAAGCGTTAGAAATCCGTATAAAATATTGTTATTCTAAAACGTACCTACGATTATCATAAGTTGTTCGAAATAATTTAAAAGAGTATCGTCAGGTATTATATTAAGCAATAAAAAAAATTATCTTTCGCTGGATTGTGACATTTCACTCCAAACTAGAAAAAGTAGAAAAATACAGTAGAACGTCGATTATCCGAATGCCGATTAACCCTTTGACTGCCACGCTAAATTTCTGCAACGTACTTCATATGGGTGCTCCGGTCACTGGTGACCTCCGTGGCAGTCAAAGTGTTAACCGAAACGAGCTTCAACGTCGAGGCAACTTACTCTGATCGAGATGTTTAAATGAGCCCACGGGGTTTCGTATATTATCTGTTTGGTGTGTTGTTCAACTTAATAAAGTTTATTTTATGTCTGACAGTTCGTTTTCCTTTATTGCCAGTCTATGTCCGATTATCCGAATTTTCGATTATCCGAATCGACCCCAGTCCCAATTAATTCGGACAATCGGCGTTCTACTGTACAGGGTGCTTAAAACTTTTGGATGAGCCTGTATATAGACAAAACCAAGCGCGTGTCAATTTTCAATAGAAGCAAAATTCCAATTTGTATGATGAATTTCCTCGTGTTTTATACTATATTTGAGAAAAAAAGAATTTTATCGTGAACGACGTAACCTTATTTTATAATCAGAGCAGCAAATAGCAACCGAGTGGGATTCGATAGAATTCATTCCAATCAGTAAAAATGTCAGTACGATTCAATAAAAATTATCCTAATCGAGATGCGATAAAATTCACGGATATTTCAATAAGCTTTATCGGGCGAATCCGGTACGTGCTTGGCAAACGTCATATATTTACGACCGTAGAACGATCTGGCACTGTCGATGCGCAATTTCATTTAGCATCGCCACAGTGAATCGTGCGTCGAATGTGGACGAAAATGCCCACGCTTACACATACTCGATACGAAAATTACGATACTTATGGTTACGACAAAAAGTAAAGGTGCATACGTTTCGTTTATATTGCAATTAATGATTATTGATTATAACGATGAAAGTGCAATATTTGTATTTATTTTAGCACCTCAGATTTCATCAGTCCATGATATTTGTTTATTAATTTATTTCCACATAATTGAATATGCACAGTACAATTATGGAGAAATAAATTGGGACCCGGAAATTGTGGTTATTTGAGAAAGTGCCTTTTAGTACAAAAAGATGATTGATATGTTGTTTGGGCATTAATTGGTATGTACATCGAGAAAGTTGTGTGCCAAATCTCTGAATGATGTAGGAGTCTGATCCAGTTTTTTTTTATGGCTATTTCAATAATTTTTTACGGGCAAACCATCGAAATAATCAATTTCATTGTTTTTGCATAATCTTTACTAACATTTAAATAAGCTTAACAAATTTTTCAAAGGCAAAATATATAATAGAATAAAAGTTATAGTGGCCGATAGGAAGACATCAAGTAAAAGAGGTGCTTGACGGTCACTAAATAAACAAATTATTTCAAGCACTGTCTTTTCAAGAAACTGAAATTCAAAGATTTCATTCCACAAAAATGGGAATTCACGGAACATTATTATTTTCATTTACTGGAATCGTTGAAGCTCCCAACTGGTATGCACGAAGGGCTTCCCAATCGATCTACGAAGCGTGGGAATTGCCCCTTTGGCCTTTTTGACAAAATAAATCATACAGCAATAAAGTACCTGCTGGACCATCGCATATAGACGTATAAATACATAAATCATTTCTTTTTTATACTATCATAAAAATTTTACGATCCGCTACGGAAAGCAATGAAAGCCGTGAGAATTCGAGCACACAGAAACGATTGTGCTCAATCTTTCCGCTGGTTGATGCTTTTTACAGGATACTCTCGTTGACCTCTTTTGTTTTCTTTTTATCTCGCCTCCCCCCCCCCCGCGCAATCAGTGGTTCAAATTACTATTGGAATGTTGCGCGCTAACGGTTCAGTTCATGTCTTTCCTGATGAACATCGGCTCTATTCTCGACCGAGAGTGAATTGGTTCGTACTCTCGCTCATCGTCGTATATAAACGTTGCGTTGGACGTTTAGATAAAAAAAACGAGTGTGTAGCCCGTAGAGACCCTAACTGTGAGGTCTAGCTAGCCTTAACGATGAGGCGTGACGAAACACGCCTTTACATGGAGAAGCAACGCGGAACTTCGTTCGGACCTTTTCATTTCCACATCGCATCCACGGGAGTTTCGACAAGCAATTTTTTACTGTTACACGACCACTCGTACTGGAAAATCCGGATGCACTTGACAGGCGAGAACAAAGAAAAAAGTTTCGTGTTTACGGCTGGATTTACGAACAACAAAATACGTCCTACATCGACGAAATTTCGAACTTTACGGTCCAACGTGTAGGTAAACGTGGGTGTGTTAAAAAATGATGTAATTTAGCCAGAGCTGTAAATTCTTGGAGGGTGTGTATTTGTAAAAAATTCACGTGACACCCAACGAGTGAACGGACTTCCATGGCCTTTTTTTAATTTGATTTTTTTACTTTCAATTCTATCTCGTACAAGCCTGTATACTTTTATTATCCCATACTGTTACTTTTCATCCCATTCTATCCCTGTTACTTTTCATCCCTCACTTGCCACCCCAATTATCTTTACTTTCTCAGTGACAGTCCAGATGACTTTTCTAATGAACTATTTGAGCTTGGAGTCATTTGGGTCAAGGGTGCGCACTTTGAAATTTGAAGGGTCGTCAAGTTTTTAAACGCTAAAAGTTGGAATAATAAAATCATACTTGTTAGTTAGGAAATTTGTCCAATTAATGATGGAATTAAGAAACTTAAGAAACGATATCGTCACATTTATTTAAAAAAAATGAATTAATTGTAAATATTTAGAAGGCGCACATTTGATCCTTGTGGGTCATGCCCACCCCTGCGGGTTAAGTGAACACACGGTGGGAATATGAGCACGTTTTTTTTAATTATTTTGAACAAAACTTGTAAACCTTTTCACCAAGTAATTATTTGTAAAAATTCGAAATAATGACTCATAGAGCTAAGCGAAACCAGGATGGGAGGTGACTGCAGACGAACGAGACCTTAAGATCGACATCATTAATAAACCATGATAAATCAAGTTTGCATAGGACAAATTGATCGTCTCGTCACGAAAGATGACCGCTGGTAAGGGTACGCGTGCGTGCACTTGCGCTCACTTCCTACAGCAAGGCAAATCGCATTTAGATGCTTTCGAGTAAAGAACGATGTTTTTTATATTCATTGCGAATCAAATCCTCCACACGAGAAATTTCTAAACTACATTTAGTCATATTTTGCTTAACTTTCATCAATCGAAATTTTGTTGTATGAAACTCAAGGATGTGTAAATCTCGCGATTCGTAGATATTCGTAATCGTGAAATTTCCTCTGCAGGACTGCGATACCGAAATAAACAAAAACTCACGGAGCGAAAATGAAAGGCGATAATTAGTTAGGTGGATAATATTTCAGGCATTGTGCGTATTGACGTTATTCCCTGCGTTACTCCTTCGTTTCTGCTTGATACAGCTTTTTACCAATATTCCATTAGTTTACACATCCAAACATATATATGTATATAAATAATAATTATTAACATGAGCAACTATGTACGTGGTACGCGAGGAATGTTCATGGTCGTTTCTCATCCCTTTCACGTGCCGATTCAATATTTTCCCACCCGAGATTCGTTCCGGAAGCTCCACAAAGCGAGCAAGATTAAATGCCTCCTCCATCGTTCCTTTCGTCTATTTTTTGACCGCATCTCTCTTCTTCCTCTTCCACCGGAATCCTGAGCATCCTTTGTTCGCGGTCTTTGTCTCAGCCCCTGTCGCTTTTGCCGCTACTGAAAAGCTTGTTTGATTTTCTTTCTTTTCCTTGATCCTTCTCTTCGGTGAAGGTCCTTAGCGGTCCCGCTATTGTTTATTTCGGTATCTCGGTCAACAGTTGCGACTCCGTTTCGTATCTCCGGTCGTGGATCCATGGAGGCTCTCATCGCCCCGACAAATCCTTGGAGAAGAGATTTCCGTAGGGCTAAAAAACAATTTTCGTTGGATGCGCAGCTCGCAGATGTAGGTATACCTGAAATTACGTAGCTGGAAGGGTGGAGAGGATGGTCGCGATAATTATTTATTTGGACGCGACGGAAGTCAGCTTTTTCAGATTATTAATATATCACCGGAAGGATATTAAAGAATCGCGAAAATTGTTGAAAAGGATGATGGGCAAATAAGTATGGAATCTGGTATCGGCACCAATCGAAATAAATGATACATCGTTAGAAAAGTAATTTTCTATAAAATAAGAATAACTGATGTGCTAGTCCTAATTCACTGTCCGATTAGAGTAATTCTGCCTTGAAAATTATTTAATTTTCATTGTTATTGGAACTATGAATTTTATATTTTCCGAAGAGTATAGTTCGAAACGGACAACTTGTACGAGTTGGTCGTCGCAGTACTTTTTTGTTCACTTGAAAAGGGCTATCCAAAGATATATGATTCATCTTGATTGAACACAAGTGACAACCGATACCAAAATGCCCATCATCCTTTAAGAAATTATAGTTCTTGATAGAAAAATAATGTATAAATTATTTTAGAATTTTTCACTAAATAATTCAGTAGTTGGAAGCATATGATTTAATACGATCATTTGTAGAAAAACAAGGTTTTCAAAAGACAATAGTTGGAAAACGAATGCAAAACGAGTCGCTGCAATTTCAGAATACATTGTATCGTTAAGGTTGTGCGATCAATTTATAAAATAGTGAAAGATTCATTTTAACGATTAATCAGCAATCATCGGGAAATTCAATTAAATAAATGAGTGTTTGAGTAATTCTCGATGATAATACGACATCTGTACGTATTAATGAAATTAAATAATGGAAACTTTATATCGATAAAATTAATTGCTTATTGCTATTTTGACGGAATCTTCGACAAATCTTTATCTTTAAAATGGTTTATTCTATCGAAATGTCTTATAGTTTCCTTTTTCTAAATCCGAGCGATTCAGGCTATTTGGTGGTTTTCCTTGTAGATCAGTAAAATGACTGCCAAGCTCGCAACGAGTGATATTTGTAATCGCAGGATTCGTACAATTTCGTATTCGCCGGAAACTTGTATCGTGCATCATACACGGAAAGGACGAAAGCTCGTGGAGGTAAAACTATGCGTTTGCCTGTATTCGCCGGTGCATCGAATTTCCATAAATCCGGGAGATTTGGTAATCTCGGCTTACCGATATAACATAAAATATACAGGGCTCTAATAGGAATCAAAATGTAGCCTTTTCAGCTATAAACAAAGTAGCTTGTTTTCTCTCCGCTAAATTGAATAGCAGTAAGATCCGTAATGCCATCATTTTCTCGACCCGTTATCAATAAAGCTTCGGAGCAACATAATTTTAGAGAAAAATCGTTGACATTGGACAAATAACGTCCAATGTAATCGTATTAAATCTGATAAAACGATTTTTCGATGTTGCTGCGAGTTGCTTCTATCAAGAGCTATAATTCCTCGAATTTGAAAGAATTTTTACAATTTTTTAATGTCCATCCAGTGGAGTCTCAAAAAAGAACAAAATGTGTTAACAACAATGAAAATATCGTATTAAGGGGTATTGATTAGCAGTAGGAGATTATAATGATCGGCATAATCGATTTATTTTGTATTACTAATGTTGACAATCGATTACGGAATAAGTAACTAATATGTTTTCATAATTGAATGATGTTACTAATTAAAACTACTAATCGTGTTTTATGAAGTTGACAATTGCTCCGTGACTTTAGTAGTAGGAGGCATAGAGTTATAGACATTGGTTCTTGCGACCGCGCGTGCGTGACTGACTACTAACTGTTATAATCGAGATAT
>JAPYZJ010008339.1:0-19076 GCA_030522765.1 Ophioninae sp. B BG-2022a
TTGTTTTTTCGTTCTCCCTTGCAACTCAACGAATATTATTTTCGTACATTCCGACGGGAATACGAAATACCACTAGGAAATTCGGTGGCCCGGAATCACCGGTTGCCCACATTTTCCCGAACGAAAAATAAAATGCCTCCCCAAGGACCCGAGAGGAGAGACTGAATTGTTCACCCGTTCAGATTTTCAGATCAGACTGAATCAGACTGATCTCGATTTTTCATCGACTGATTTTTTCTCGTCGATCCAACTTCCACGATAATCGACAATTTTTGTTCACCCGTTTTATTTTTCTCGTTGTTGCTGTTGTTGTTTTTTTTTTTTTTTATTTTTATTTAGACGTTGAAAACAGCCGAAACTTTCACTCGCTGAGAATTGGCGAGAGTTCCAGCTCGGCGCAATTACATCGAGGGCACTTCCCTTTCATTGGCACTCGTTCGCGCGACGATAAAACACCTTTTTTTTACACAGCCTCCGGATAAAACGACGCCCTGTATACGGAAAATATCGTGTGTAATAAAACGTGGTCGGAGGGAGGGAGAGGGAGGCGAAAAAGTGCACCGTTTCACGATAGCGAGATAGGGTAGGGGGAGAGGGAAATGAGGAAACTTGGAAAATCCTTTTCCAACGGATGAGACAAAGCTGGAGAGTCGGATGTAATCGTCGAGAATCTAAAGCGATGGTCGCATATCGTTTAATCGTGCGTACGCCCGGAGCTACTTTCGGCAACTCGTTAGTGGGCCCAGACAAGCTGGCATGCACCACCACCATCCCTACCGAGGAACAGTTTCGGATCTCTCGCACTTGTTGCCGACAATTATCCTCCCAGGCTTCGAGAAGGACAAAGAGAAAGAGAGAGAGAGAGAGAGAGAGCTCGATAGATCTCCAGAGAAAGAGACTTTTCCCTTCATTCGTGGGGTTGAAGGTTTCCTGCTTCCAGCAAGTACTTGTGCGTATAGGTGTGCAATAAAAGCCAGCTATGTACGTGATTCGAAAGAACGATTCTTTTTCACACTCCCTGACAAAACACACGATTTATTTCCTTTTGATAAAAAAAAAACACGTTCTTCTCTCGAAATCTCGAAACAAAATGGACGCTCGTCAATGTTCGAAGAACTGACTATTAAACATGGTTTTTCAAACCTAACCTGAAAGCTCGTTTTTGACTCTGACAAGCCTTGAAGTTGACACTTTGATCAAGGGGATTCACGATTCATTGCCATTTTTTTTTTCAAGGTTGCTATTGATACTGATGAGCCTTAAGATCATTTTCATGAAAAATTCGTTATTTGGAAATTTAGTGGTAAGATTTCGAAAAAAAATTCGAAGTTTGTTGATGTTGACGAGCTGCCTGTCGGACGGCGACTTTTTAACCTAATCTCGAATATCGTTTGTACCTCCGACAGACCTTAAAGTGTAACCTTGCTTAAGAGAGTGTAAAATTGGGCTGAGACCGACTTATCGCGATTTGGTCGACTTCCGTTTACCGATCGATAACTCTCGTCACCTTGGAATTTCAATCAGAACGGTGCCCCCGAATTGATGACGTTCATTGGTTTTCGGAGGAATTCGGTCCGGTGATTCAACTAT
The DNA here is from genome assembly GCA_030522765.1 of Ophioninae sp. B BG-2022a. NCBI lineage: Eukaryota > Metazoa > Arthropoda > Insecta > Hymenoptera > Ichneumonidae > Ophioninae sp. B BG-2022a. Next base: position 1,591 of record JAPYZJ010008339.1, read on the forward strand.
GAAGCTTGGGGTATACTTTTAGTCTCGTGGTCTGTTATTTTAGGGATTGAATGTTGGAAGGTCATGAATTTTGCATACAATCTTCAAATTTTTGCTTATGAAAAGTATTTATTTGATTTACATGAAATTTGAAATTGTTTATTAAAGAGCTATTATTTTTTCTTTGCATCTTGTGATTAATGATTTTCGGATAAATTTAACGATTGTTCAAAAGGGTATAATTACTTTAATGAATCAACAATTGTATTAAAAATCCTTAATTTTTTTATTGAAAAGTCATTAAATTATTTTATTTTAAATACAACAATAATTACTTTTATTTACATTAAAACTAATTATGATTCCAATAAAATTAAGGTTTTTCTTGAAAATAAATAACTTCGACCAGCCGTCCTTAAATAAAAAATTAAAAAAACCAACAATCGAATTTTAAATCAAATCAAACTTTCGCACGGAAAATATTTCAGCATGGAGTCTCAGGACGTGAAGAAGTTTGTAAGGTACCGATGATTCGATATGATGATCGAAATTTATTCAATGAAGCTGGCGACCGATATTTCGTTATCAGATAAGAAATAAAGGTGTGTTCGGCAAGCGCTAATTATGCAATTAAAAAGTACGAACGGATGTACGTTCGCCAGAGTCGTGTCGAATAAAATCGATGGTACATCAAAGCCGAACGACAAGATTGGTCACGAAAATTGGAGATTCGTGACCTGGGATATCGATAAAAGTTCAAAATTGGTGGTATCGCGAACTCTCTCTTTGTCTCTCTCCAAGATTCCCCATCCTTCGCCCGGTTTTCTCTTCCTCGATTTTCCGCTATAAACACAGTCGATCCGAGATCACCAGTTTCTGTAACCAACGACGTCTCATCCTCTCCATCAAAACCTCCTCTCAAACGTTCCCCACGTATTCACTGTGCTTTATCCATGTGTATGAGGAAGACACTCGTGCCACAAGAATAATAATAATTCCACAATGGTGAAAACGCACACACACAGGGGACCGTTGTCGTTCTCGTAAAAACGAGACCCTTCGTTGGTCCTCCTCCATCCATACGTGCTCCCTCAAGCCTCCACTTAACTCTCGCCACTTTCTCACTGCAGCGTTGTTACAATCGTAAAAGATCAGTCCAACCAACTCGCGACAATTCACCACATTCAATAACGATGTTCGGAATAAACGCTGATGGAGAACGGGAGGATGAAATATCATGACCCTTCTACCATAATATGCCACCAGAATCAATTCCTCCTCTCTCTTTCTCTCTCGCTTTATCTCTTTCTCCTCTCTTCTCTCTTCCTTTCGATGGATAATCCGGTCTGAACTACCACGGTCTTTGACCACTTAAACCCTCCTTCTCTCTCTCTCTTTTTCTCTCTCTCTTTATGTATATATATATATATATGCCTTTTTTCTTCGAGGCTCTTGTTTTTGCCCCACGTGTGTGTGCGAAAACACGTACGTGATCTTCAGAACAAATCTGATATTCTTCGAGAACAACTTTTTTTTACTCGATCTTCGGAGAGAGAGAGGAGGAGAGAAGAGTCAAGGGAAAACTATTAATTGTAATCAAGCTTTCCATATGCATTTTTTTTTCTTTATCGTTCGTAAAGAAAGCGAAACCAGTTTTTGTTTTGCTTCAAGGTCAAAGGGGGGGGAAAAAGAAATATAGAGAGAGGAAAGCTATTAATTATGAAAAAGCTTTTCATAAGATATTTAGTTTCGTTTGTTTTCACTAACAAACCCGAAACAAGTTTTATCCCTTCGATCTCTCGAACGCCAGAAAGATATATGTTTATTTTGTATGATAGACTCAAGGTTTCTCAACAGTATTCTGTAGGCTCCTGAAGAGTGCCAAACAAATTGTGGTACATAGAAATTGTTGGAGATTATGTACTGATTCAAAGAAAGAAAGATAAGTGAGTCAAAATAAACAACCCATAATTAATCGAATGACAATATTTTTCAACTGCTATTTTTTCACTGCCGGAACATGAGTGGTGTTCAATAGAGTCCAAGAGGGACAGAGAGAGGGGAGAGCAGTAATATGTTTATTGCGCTAGGAAATTTCCTCTAGCAAGAAATATTCTTAATTCTACATGAAAAGACTTTGAAGGATTCGGACAAAAATTAGAAATACGAAAGAAAAAATGTATCATAGAGTGAAGGAAAGGGGAAATTCCGACGAAGTTCTTTATAAATAAATAAAAGGTTTATTTACTTTTCAATTCTTAAATGAATCGCCAGAAAGTCTGGGTTTGGGTTTAAGCCGTGAAATACACGGAATGAGAGCGAATCACTGGAGGATAGAGTGCAACGTTTTGCGAAGAGATGCAGTTGGTGAAGGGAACGAAACACATATACATATACATATAATATATATATATATATATATATATATATATTCGTTCTACGAGTCCTCCTGGTCTAACCGGTTTCTCGCGATCTTTGCCGAGACCTGCTGCATTGAGACGAGAATACCACCGTACCGTTTATTTTCTTTTTCAGTCCTCCGGAGCTTTTTTTAAAACCATTTATTTCTCTCGAACGGAGCAAACACAGGTCGCGAGAGTGGCACTCCGGAGGATGAAAAGCGCGAAAATGAAACACTCGAAATTTGACATCAGACTTTCCAGTTCCCATCGGTACCGGAAGTCGACCAAGGCTCACCGTTTTCCCGAGTGCCAAAAGATCGTACGCTCGCGATTAGTTTCTTTTTTTTTTTCCTCCAATTTCGCGAACGACAGTCACTCGCAGGAAACTAGCGGATTAACGGGAACCGGAAATATTGAAATTGGTCAGGATCTCGCACCCTCGAAACCGCATTTACGTCAAAATCCTTGTTTATCTGCACATATATATGTATACATATATATATATATATATATATGTGGGTGCGTGTGTGTACGTGTGCGGGCGCTTTTACACGTGTTCGTTAATTCGAATTAATAAGCATTTAATTGTTTACTCATTTTGTTTATTCGACCTAACGATTTATCTATAATTCTGTTTGTACGTATCGCGCTCGCGAAAGTCCACAAATGTGCCTGTGTATTCCACGGATAGGTTTATACGCGTGAGCATATATAGTTAGAGGAGAGCAACGCGCGCGCGATTCGAGCTGCGCTCCCCGCAGAATCACGATTCGCACTGGTACGCCATCGAGCGTTGAGAAACTTCACCAAGCTCCAACTGGCACCCTCTCTCCCTCTCTCTCACTCCCCCTCCCCGCCACCACCCTCGCGAGCTATCGCGCAACCCCATGGCTCGATTCAGAACTCGCGGAACGGTCGGAGAGAGAGAGAGAGAGAGAGAATTTGTTCGCGCGCGGGCGCATGCTCCTTCCTCCTCCTCAGTCCTCCCGCGTACCTAAAAAGCGAGGGGAGTTTTAGCGCGGGCGCACAGTGTCTGAGCATCGAGCACCCTTGAATCCTTCGCGTACGGCGCCGCCGGGAGGACGAAACGAGAGGAGGAAGCAGGAGCAAGATGAAGAAGCCGAAAGAGAACGGAGAAAAGCGAAGGGCCCGGGGAAGAGGCATATAAGAGAGGAGGAAAAACGGAGCAAAAAGCCCTTGCGGATACCCAACATCTCGCACTCTTTCCCTTGACTATTGCGTGAACGCGTCCTCCAAAGGACGCTCCGGGGCTTTTTGATGACATCGCGTTTCGACTTCCCACCATCATTTTCATATTATGATTTTTGTTTTTTTCTGCCGACGATATGAAAAAATGTTACGGGAGTTTTCGGATTTTATGAAGGATGTAGGGTTTTGAAAACATTCGAGGATAGCTCGAATTTTATTATTATTTGTTGTTATTGGTTTCGAATTTTTTATATTTATCATTTAACAGGAAAACTGATGATTTGATACTGAATTTAACTTTATAGTTGAACATGATTGCTTATTCGATTACAGTGAGTCTTCGTCGTGAAAACGTTGTGTCATCGAGATTTGGGATGGAGCAATTGATCGGCCTGAACTTCAAATAAATAAACCTTCGCGGTTGCCAGTTAATTTATAGTACATTAAAATATCGCTTGAGAACGATGGATTAATCAAGTTTGCTGATTACTGATTAATTAGATTAATCAGTAATGAATTTATAAAATAGTAAGAGATTTTTTTTTTGAACGATGGATTAATCAGCGATCATTGGAAAATCCAATATGCATACATTGCGTTTTGGGTTGTTATTGATACTAATTCGTAGCAAGATAATCCGAACGTATTAATTAAATTGAAAAATGGATAAGAATAAAGTTTGTTGGACAGTTGGAACAGATGTACAGTCACCGACAAAACCTCGGTGAAGCACACGCCAAAATCGTCGAATTCGACTTCGATTATTATCAAAAGTGGAGAACTGACATTTCTGAGTCTTAATTACTTATGATTCGACTGTTCATCCAGTAACACCTTAAAACCCCCATTAACCCGGTAAAAGCCATGTTAGATCATTGAAGAACAGAAATTCGTAGAAAAAGTTCAATTCGATAGGTTAAAATACAAAAACTGACAACGACAAACTTTGAAACTCGAAAAAACAAAAGCAACATTATTTACATGAATTTATACGAGCTTAAGATCGTACGCAGTATTTTGCATTTATTTGACAGTCCAAGAAAGCGTATACACGTGTAACAGGGGTCTCTCTTCCTACGTTTTTATTTCTCTTACCATTAACCCCTATCGTTGACTCTACAAAAACGTTTTTTTTTTATCCCTTTCTTCCTACATGAACCTCCTACTCAACTTCTCTTTTTCTGACTCTCTCGATCCATTTTTCACGTCCAGATATATCGCGTTTCTATACACAAGTGTCTTCGTTTATATCGCACTTCTTTCGCCTCAGAAACAAATTGACCTGAATTTTGAAGCCCTCTGTCATTCCGAATCACTCGTGTATGTCAGCCTTCACTTTATCAGGTATCGTTTTCAACATAGCATTCAACTTTCGCCCCAGTTGTAACTTAACATGGTGACGTCGATGGCAAAACGTCAATTTGTCGAAATTTTGAATATATACAGTACCGTTCAAAAGTTTGGATACCGCAAATTTTTTTCCCGCACTTAAAGTTTGATAACTCTGCCAAAAAAAAAGATATTCGAAAACCTAAAGCGGCATTTTAAAGAAGATATATCAGGCTTAAATTTACTGTATTTAAATATTTTTTTCAATTCTTTTTCTACCCGGTACGGATTTTGGTAGTGGCCGTTTTTTGGCCTTTTTCGACCCTCGCGAATCCGGTGCCGATTCTAAGAACATTTTTTTTTGGTTTTTTTTTACTCAGAAAAACTTGAAAGGGTACACAGAAGCTCCATATTAAGTTTTTAAAAAAATTTTTGCCATTTTTTTGGGGGAGATATTTCATTTTTTGCTGAAATCGACAAATTTTGCAAAGTTCAAAATAACCGAAGAACGAAAGGTTTTAAGAGAAATTGTTAGGGATACAAAAAACTGCGTATTTTCATTATAAATTGCCTGGAATTTTTTCAGAATTTTTTTCTGACATTTTTTTTCTCGAGTATTTTTTTCGAAATTTACGAGTCAAATTTTTTTCTTTCAGGCCTATAAAATGTTTTAAGGCACTTAAAACATGAAAACATTACCTTAAACCTACCTACCTTACATTACCTTAAAACATTTTATCGACCTGAAAGAAAAACATTTGGCTCGTAAATTTCGAAAAACGTATTCGAAAAAAAAAATGTCTGAGAAAAAATCTGACAAAATTCCAGGTGATTTATTATGAAAATACGCAGTTTTTTGAATCCTTAACAATTTCTGTTAAAACCTATCGTTTTTGGGTTATTTTGAATTTTGAAAAATTTGTCGTTTTTAGCAAAAAATGATATAACTCCCCAAAAAAAAATCGCAAAAAATTTTTTTAAAAAGTGATATGGAGCTTTTATGTACCCTTTCAAGTTTTTCTGAGTAAAAAAAAATAGAAAAATTTTCTTAGAATCGGCGCCGGATTTGCGATGGTCGAAAAAAGGCCTAAAAACGGCCACGTACCAACCGTACCGGGTAGAAAAAAAATTGAAAAAAATATTTAAATATAGTAAACTGAAGGCCTGATATACCTTCTTTGAAATGCCGCTTTGGATTTTCGAATATCTTTTTTTTGGCAGAGTTATCAAACTTTAAGTGCGGGAAAAAATGTCGACTGGTGTATCCAAACTTTTGAACGGTAGTGTATATGGGGAATGTATTCGTGTATATATGTGGGGGTAATCCGGCCTATTCCTTAGAAAGGGTAATTCCAAAAACCATTTGAATCAAACACCATCAACTGAGTGTCAAAATTTAGACGCTATTGAGATACGATGTTTTTACGATTTTTAATCAATTTTTAGAAATGTTTAAGCTAGTTTCCGAAGCCAAAGAATCGATACAAAAATATAGATATATATTCTCCATTCTGAATATTCATTTGTCATTTTTTGAAAAACTGACAAATGAATGATAGCATTAAAAAAAAAGTGTTTCCGAAAATAGCATAGTCTTGTCATCAGTAACTAGGAAATTTTATTAGGTAGTTATCCTTAGTTTACGGAGCTTAATGTGATTCGAATGACCTCTGGAATAAACCCCTTCAATGAGCAGGTCGAATATCCGGTCACCCTGTACATTTATTATCGTGTCTCGTTGCAATTTGCTCCCAAAATTTGTGCTCAAAGGACGGTGATGTCGGGTGAGAAGGGTAGCAACAATTTGGGTCGAAGGTAGGTGAGAATTCCAGCTGCGAAAAGGATCAAGAGGATGGAGAAAAAGGGGATGATATTGCAGATGCAAAAGGCTAACAATTTGGGTACAAACGAGGGTGAACTTGGAGATTGAAAGGAGGCTTCGTGTACGTAAACAGTTGTGAAAAACAATGCTTGAAAAATGTGAAAAGAAATTCCGGTTTTTCATAAGAGATTTTTACTTTTGATCAAAGATTAGAAGTTTTAATTAATAACTGGTGATTAATTAAATGTCTCCAAATCTTAAAGGAAGTTTATGTAGACAATTATCGAGCGCGGTTAAACATTTGTTATTTATTTTTTGGAGAACTCTTCGTAGACTTTATGATCGATTATTTATCCATGCCTTTGTCGAGAAATAAATCGCTTGGTAATTATATTGAGCTTCATTGGAGTAATTATTGTGAACCCAAGAAGACCCAAACCATTGGTGCTCACTTTATTGGAAATAAAGGGCTCCACAGAAATGGGAATTGATTATTGATTCGACCTTCAAATATTAAATCATTTTTTTGTTTCGTGATGCGGAATTTCGCTGGTAATCGTTTATTTGATTATCCCTCAATTACCCAACCAGACGAGAAAAAACTGTCTGACCTGTGGGTCGGACCATGTTCACTGTATGTTATTGGAAGCCTTGAACTTAAATCTGAAATCCATTTAACCTCATCACTCCAGGTCAAATTTTTGTTTTTCGGGACTGTGATATTGACTACGTGTTTATTTTTGATAATGAGCTCTATTAAGAGTAATTATTGTTTGAGATTAATTGGGCGTAATTCGCATGCTGGGGAACGTTTGACAAACTTGAGAATCGATTATTCATTCGTCCCTGAATCATTGATCAATTTTTTATTTCTATGATGATATTTCCGTGGCTAATTATTGCACGGATGTATCGAATAACATTTTACAAATCGGATACATTCGGAAAACTTATAAATGAATTATTTATCCATATCCCTCAATCATTGAATATGTTTTTCCACCATGACCTCTATCAAGTTAATTATTGATCGAAACCCTTCCAATATAACTAATTCTCTGTACTTCATTTTCCGAATTTGTATATCTATTATTTATTCAATCTCCAATCATTATAAAAGCATCCTTTTTTATTTCCACGATGTAAAACATTGTTCTGGTTAATGGACGATGGGTGCATTGTTAATTTGAGTGATAAACTTGTCTCACAATGAAACTAATGATGATGAAAATGAATTGATCGAGGTCGGCTCAATTTTGAAGTACGCTGATTAAAGTAGGTCTCATTATGTTCCGGATCAACGAATTTTGCGTCTGCGTCAGCAAGCGGATAATAAATTACGCATACGAGAATTTCGACCCATCGCGAATACGCCCTCGACGATTTTTTTTCACGATCTTTTTATTTAAAAATTTACAACAATCGTTCAGGTTGGGTCTATGAGGATGAACGAACAATATTCGGCCGTTAAATAATTCCCAGCGCTAAACACCAACCGCCAATCACAATACACCACGATAATTATAATATTCCTCAATAATACGATCTTCCCAAACAATATCAGGCTCACTAGTAGCCCCAGGGACCATCGCTAAATCGCTTTATTTGCTATAACCTTTGTCAAAAATTTTGCAGAATTGCAAGGATTTCGCATCGTTGCATCATCGTAGTTACGGCGGATTGGAAAATCAGCTAATTACACGTTAATCACCAACCGTTTTCAATTTAACGACAAACACCGAGCTCCGCGCTTCCATGGTTCTATTTTCGAATGGATCATTTCCAAATTAGCAATTTCGAGAAACAACTCGTGATGGGCTTTACTCCGGAAGCACTAAAAATAATCAAATGAAAAATGTAATCGATTGTACACGCGAAAAACGACGGTAACAGTCGCGATCGAAACAAGCGCAATTCCTGACGGGATTTAGTATGACATGAAAATTCGTGATGAAAACTTTTGGAACGATCCTCAATTAGGGGCTTCGCGTAAGCCTGGCTATGAAAAAGCTCCGAGAAGCAGATCGATTTCTCATTTATTTGCTCGACGGCAACGTTCGACTGGAGGAATTAGAATTTTAGAGGCAATCGGTGGTCTAGCCTACTATCAATTTTTTTGCCATCGAAAATTATTAATCGATAACAAAAATAAATTGAAAACATAAAGAAATTCATAACAGCAATTAATGAATAACAAAAATGACTAAAAAATGATTTCTTTAAAACAGAAATTAATTGTTAACAAATATTATTTGATAACGAAAGTGACTGATTAATAATGAAAATTATTGATGATAATAAAAACAAAAAAATTAATACAAACTATTGATTAATCATTTTAAAAAAAATCACATTCTCCAAACCCACGAAAGTGAAAGCTCGTCCAAACGAGACTAATCGTCAGTCATGTACCTCACCGAGAATTACAAAAATTTTCCGCCCCTTCGTGTACATGCTCAAGAGGCAATTCCCATCCGAATTTCTGGCTTCTGGAATTGGAATTGGAACGGGGAGAGACGGGCGAGAGAGAGAGAGAGAGAGAGAGAGAGAGAGAGAGAGAGAGAGAGAGGTTAGTGGTGATGCGTCCGAAAAGGGTATTTTCATCCCCCCTCCTCCACGAATCGCGTCTCTTTCTCTCCGTCGTGCACACTTCGACAGGGTGGATAGAACAGCGAAGAGAAAGCGAGAATACGAGATGGGAGCTTGGCTCGGGCGACCTAATCCAATGTTTTACAGGTTTACTGATTGCGGCGATACGTAGGGTGAATCAAGCCTGTCTCTTTTGGTTTCCTTGTCTGGCAAGCTTCGGGCCCGATAGAGGCTCGCTCTTTCCAGCGAGTTCTCCTTCGCCGAGTGAGTTCCGGTACAGGATAGCTGGGAGGGAAGATCGAATCGTGGGAGGACCTACGTCGTCCTAATTCACCGGCAAATAAACGCATCATTGAGCCACCGTGGCCTTTTACCAATCAACTATCCGAAACACACACACACACACACAAACACGCGAATCGAGGCGAGCCCACGTTTTTGGCGCATTTACGGTGACGTGTTATTTCCAAACCGTAATTTCTATCTACCATTGAATGCGGGAAAATCCACAGTTGTTTCGAGGACAGTCCTCAAAAATACGTCTCCGATAACATCGAATTCTCGCTTTTTTGATAGAATGCAAAATTCGTCGGCAAACTCGGCATGACAATCAAGCGAAGAACGAAAAAAATGTTTATCGAACGTTTATAAACGTTCTCGTTCCTCTCACCCTCCAGCCCTTTCATTTTTCATCTTTTTCTTCCTTCGTCTCTAAACGCCCTCGCGTTTTCTACGACTGAGAAACGATAAAGACAAAACCCACTACCTTTATCGCGAACGCTTTTTTTTACTACACCCCCCACCCCAACCCGCCGAAAAAAAAGGGGAATCCCAAAACCGTCGTATTTTTTGCTTCGAAAAATCGAGCTCCGCGTATTTTCGCGCGCGTGAAGAAACTCACGGAGCAAGGTGTCGGTATTCCATCGGATGGTGGAATGGCAACGGGTGTCAGGGGAGGAGGGGGGGGGGGGGGGGGGGGGGACCAACCCCCGCTTTTCCCCCCCCCCCCGTTTTTATTACGCCCCCGGGATTTTTCGACACTCCCGTTTATTAATACTCCCTGGCGTATAGTGGATTTTTGCTCGCTGCTACGTACATGCAGCGTGTAAAAAAATTTTACACGTTTTTTTTTTTTTTTACCTTTCTTCCTTTTTCGAACGTACGGTAATTGCGCATTACGCAAATGCTCGTCGTCCTCGTGGGATTTAGCGTGAGCGAGGATAAAAAGGCTCACGTGATGTTACAATCTTCGGACGTGCCGATAAAATTTCACATAGCACACTCTATTATAGACACAGTACGTATGTACATATATATGTATGTACAGTACACATGTATTTTTGCATCTGTGAATTTCGTGCATGAGACACTCCACGTCGAAATAGCCCGCAGCCCAAAGCCCAAATAAATACTTTCGTTATTATGATTATTATTGTTGTCATGATCACCAATCCTGTTGGTATATTTTTGTCATATGTTTTCTTCAATGGTAAGCATAGCAATAATAAGTCGTTAACAAGGATATGGATTCATAAAGAATATTTTTATAAAAAATGACTAATATTTATGCACATAATAAAACTAAATGCATTTTTATTACTATTGTTGGTATTATTGTTGGTATTTTATTACTATTGTTGGTATATTATTCTTATTATTATGGTTTTGGTAAATATATTTTTCCACGATAAAAGTTATTAATTATTAGTCGAAAATAACAACAGAAACATGTGAAATAATCTCTCGTAATGAAAAAAAAATAACGATAATATTTATGTTAAGATTATAAAATTAATGATGGTAATAGTAATAATATAAATGTTCTGTTATCATTATTATGTTGATGATAACTACTACAGCTACTATTACTTCTTCTACTACTAGCCCGTGAACTCCATTATTATCGTTATTATTAAGCTTTGTCTATCATTTTATTCCACAGAATGCTCGTTCTCGACTTTTCAAATTCTTTGCACAATGTTCTACGTATTACTAGGGATAACAAAATGAAACGTTACTAGGATAGCCAATTTAAAGGAAACCTGATCCTGGAATCTATTAAAGTCAATTTATGCTATACTGGACAATTTTAACTCGATTTTCGTAATTTTACATAAACAGAAAAAGTTGGGACAAGTTTTGGCGATAGAGTTTGTCCAATAGTTGATAGAATCAAAGTTTCATTTTATCATTTTATCACCAACCAGAAATTTTTTGAAAATGACTTCCCGTTGGGTTTGTTTGGGCTTGATACGAAAATTGTTTTGGTCGACTCGAAAAAAAAAGAAGACGTGTTAAATAAATATTGGTTTTTCTTTTGCGCAATTTACAGCAGACGGTTTGAAAAGTGCGCAATGGCGCGAGGCAAGCTCTGGCTGAAGGTGGAGAGACTCCTCACCCTCATGCACTGTACGGACTTTATCCAAAACTCCCTCGCCTCTTTTCGCTTTCTCTATATTCTCTCGTACCTTCCGGCGATATGCAAAAACGTTGAATATCCTCGGGACGACGTTACTTCTATACACTATTTTGCGCACGTACATACAAAGTGCCAACAAACGTAAGGACGTAACTCAACGAAGCCAACACTCGGGGATCCAACCGAGACAGGCCGTTTTCTTCATCCTGGCATTACCATTGCCCCGCTGTATCGCTCGCCGATTCTAAGCCTTCGTAAAAAAAAAACGAAAAAAAAAAAAAGAAATAAAATCTTTCTCGTTGAATATCCAATATCGTTCGTAAAATGTTGCATTATCGATTTCGATGATAACTCGAGCGGTTTTTTTATTTCCTTTGTTTCGTTCCTCTTTATTCTTTCGAAGTACTCTGGGAATTTCCATGTACAAAACCTCGAATAAACAATAGCCACAATATTAGGAAAATCGTGAAATTGTCGGAGAGATCTAAAGCGATGAGCCGTCGCGTTGGATAGCTAGGCTTAAACATCACGCTTGCACATTAGTTTCTAATTAGGATTATAATTTGATTGACGTCCAATTGGATTCTAAGTGGGATTTTCCATTGGAGTTTAATGGGATTTTCGTCATTTGTATTCAATTGGAATTCCAATGGGAATTTAATAATTAAAATCTAGTAGGATTGTAACGGGATGGTAATTACTAGAATTCCATTTGATTACTATGGGATTCTTATGTTTAGAATCCAGTAGGGTTGTTATACAGATTCGCCATTGGAATCCAGTTGGATTCCAATAGGGGCATTTTGGCTAATCGATTTCAACTGGATTCCAATGGGATTCGAATCATTAGAATCCAGTAGGATTGTAATTGGAATCCAATTCGACTTTAATTGTATTTGGTAATTGCAATACAATTGACTTCTAATTGGGCTTTCGCATTAACATCCAATTGGATTCTAATTGGAATTCTTCATTGGAATCCAAGTGAATTCTAAATGGAATTTCCTATTGGAATATCTTGCTGGTAAATCCAACAAATCTAAGTTGAAACTTTCAAATGAATTTCCAAATGGCTTTCGTCGGAAAAACGTGGAATCCCCTTGGATTACAACCCGTATTCCGTATTAAATCCCTATATGGATGTAATATGAATTTCTGCTCGAAATTGAGCTTCTCTTTTCTTCCTCTCATATTTTTCCATCATCTTTCGGAAACTCCGTAGAAATTCGCCCAAGAAAATGGGGGGAATAAAAACCTCGGGTTTTCTTCGAAAAATTTGGTTCAAAATTAATTGCGGGGGTTGAATTTTTTTTGTTCGCGGTGTGTTAAGTGAGAAGTACGAAATTTTGTCTCCAGTTAATATAGAATCTTACGCGTAGATAGATTGTGAGGATGAAAGCCTGTCAGTTAACGTTCCCTTGGCGAATCATAACCGTAACGCGGATGGCCGACTTGGGACACGACCCTGCGTGGAAACCGCTGACATTATCCACCAGTACACGTTCCAACGGAACGTTTTCGATGAGAAATTTTTCCAGCCCGTCAATTTCAAATACCGAAGCGCAGATTTCAACTTTTGAAATGCCGGAAGCAAGATGCTTATTTTTTTTCAAATTCTGTATCACAATTGAGGATCGTTTTCTGTGGTTACGAACGAATCGAGAATGATCTTATTCACAGCTATTCTCATTTATATTCACTTGTGTTGAATATTCGTATTATCGATCTTAATATACCTATAATCACTAATAGTCAATAATATAATAATGCTATTTACGAATACTTATTTACAAAAACCAAGCTATTTAAAAAACGATGTTTAACTCGAAAGTGATTTAATTAATTCGAACCATAATTTCGTGAACGTCGATTGAATTGCTTGGATGCATAAAGTATTTTTCCGAAAAATGCGGTAAGAATTTCCAAAAAAAAAACTTCGAAAATTTGCGTTTTTATCCTGCCGGCTAATTTTTCAAATAATTTCGCAGGGATGTCATTCTTCTCTCCCGAGTTTAGGATATTTAAAAAAATGCAAAAAAATCGATGTTTCCCATCCCAAATCGACGAACGAAGACAAAATACCCTTCGACCTAAAAGTATCCTATAAACCCCGGTAATTTCCAAGCATCACGTATTTTCCCAAAAATATATTGAAACGTCTCCAAGCCGAAGTTTTCCTGCCAAAACGTTAGGACGTTCTTTTTATTCCTCAACCATCACAGGTGACGCGTTAAATTTTTTTTCATCATTTGTCCCGTCCCTCGGTACGCCCTGGAGTATTCTCCCGCAGCCGGAAGAGAACGATCGACGGGGGCTAATCTCGCCACGACATTTATTCAAATTTTTGCGTCGTTGGTGGCGGTTCTCGGGCAATGTCGAATTTGTCTGGTTCGTGTGTGGCGCGCTTGAAGTTGATGACGTAGGATTTGGGGATGAAACGGGAGAGCGAGAGTCGTTACGAAATCATCGATTCGGAAAACGAGCTCGCATGTAGCCGGATTCGCTCAGCATAGCATTTCCAGCCTGAGGGGAGAGTTAACAAGTTATTGTTAGTCCGACAAACCGCGATATCCTCTAACGACCGCCGTGTGTTTTCATAACGGCTTTGCGTTAGATATCTCGTTTTTATTTTTTTTCGTGTTATTCTTTTTTTTCTCCTCCTTTTATCTTTTCGTTCCTTTTTTTCTTTTCCTTTTGCCTCGTCAGGCTTCCTCTTACATTCGTCGCTCGTTTGTTTGTTTCGTTCTTGTATATATTCTTTGTTCACGATATCGCGGTGAAAAAGCTAATATGTAGCCCTGAGACGGATATACCTCGGAGTGCTTCGCATCTCCCGAGTCGTCGTTTGTCCCGAGAGGGTGTCCCACGGCACTGCTTCCCTAATCCAAGCTTTCGCGGGTGTCAACGTGCTACAGTAGAAACGACGACGATGACGAGGATACTCCCTCAAAAGAGAAAGAGAGACGGAGACAGAGAGAGAGACGAAGAGAGCTAAGCCTGGAGAACGTTTTCCAGGACCGGGTGAAACGGCGCTTATGCAAGAGACGACGAAGCGACACCGCCAACAAAACTGAAAAAAAAAAAGGCCAACTGCGACGTCGACGAGGGTGCCATAATTTTTCCGAGAGCGACGACTCACCTGCTCCATTTCTCGTTCTCTCTCTCTCTCTCCCTCTCTCTTTGTTTTCCCCCCCGCTCTCTTTCTCTCATTCCCTCTAACTACCTCTTCCTTTTTTCTCTCTTTCTCTCTCACAAACTCTCCCCTCTCTCTCTCTCTCTCACACTGTCCCTGTCCGAAGAGATATAAGCTCCCGATATTTACACCGGTTTATCTTTGATTTATAACAACGTTCTCCGTTTTTTTTACACTGTCTCTCTGCGCCATTTTATCTCTCACCGGAGACTCAAAATTACACGCTCTCGCGGTCACATCTGTGTCCGCATGGGTACTCCTTCTATCGTCTTATATGTACCCGCGGATATATCCTCGAGGATGAAACAAGACGAGAGATGAGAAGAGTACAGAGTACAGGACGATTTATGAGGGACACCGGGTACGTGTATACATCCACTTTTTACACTGAGTCCACTCGATAGCTAGTTTTGTATTGAATATGAATTATTAATTTATGCGATTTATTTATTTAACTGTACATAATGTATTTATTCATTGTACTTTATTTTATTAAATATGAATAATTCATTCGTTTTATTAATTTGTTGCATCTGAGTTATTTATTTTCTTACATTTATTTGTTCACACGTGATAATAATTATTTAAAGAATTCTTATTAATTACGAAGAATCGTTCGAACGAATCGATTGATTTCAACATACTGTATTTCATGTATTATGTACATTATATTTATTTGTTGTTGGCTGCGGTATCCGAGTTGCGTCGACCGTTTTATCCCGTGCAAAGAAGATTTCCCCAAAAGCTCTCGAAAACCCCTCACCGCATTGTCCAAAATCGGCTATAATGCTTGCGCCACCACCTGTTCTGAATCACTCTGTATATATAAAGCATCCCTTCGCGTCTGCCACTAGGCTTAGGTGAGATAGAGAAGATAAGATCGCATCTCGCACGATTTCAGTTGGACCTCTCTCAAGAAACCGGCGAGAACCGAGGCATTCTCTTAAGACGATTGTCTCCCATAATCTGTCTATATACAGGGTGTCCCACGCCGGAATGGAATGCGTGAAATGGGAGGTTGGGAGTGAAAATCTGAGTCGATTAATATGGCCATGTATGGTTACCAGATCCACCCTTGAATGGTTATTATTTTTTGCCGGAGAGGCGGGAGTGTCCGTATGATGAGTGTGAGTGCTTGCGTGTGTTGGCTTTAAAAATTAACAATAATTCTGGGGTTGATCTGGGAACCATACATGCTTATATCAATCGACTCAGAATTGCACCCCCCGCCCATTTGGTGGATGACGTTCAGTCGCGAGACACTCTGTATAAATACACGTTTCGTTTATACGCGTGAATTTGGTTTTCGAAGTGCGAGGTTTATTAAATATAAAAAAATTATAAAAATAACTTTTTATTGTTTGTCGAAAAATGTGGTCTCTCCTGAAACGTTCTGAATAAAGTTTCATTAACATCACTTCAATAATTATGGATTTCAATGTTCATGTACATTCTATATTTTTAGCCCTGGAAGAAAGAAAAACGAGATATTGAGGGAGAATTCGGAACGTGAATGAAATTTGAAAAAAAAAGAAGAACCGACAGCGAGAAGTTACTAGTTTATGACAATCACGAATAAAAATAAAATAATCCACCAGAAACAAAAGGGCGATTTGTTCGTTTTAGAGAATTTATCGATATTTCATACATAGTTTCGTATTAAATTTTTATCTCGACTCACTATGAAAGAGAGCCTCGTAGAACGTCCAATTCAGGATCTTTTGGATCGGATTTAGCAGAGAAAAAGTTTTTTTTTGGACGGAAGACATTTCTTTATCGCTTATCGATATGAGAGACCAAGTCTTCATTATTCTCGTTGTGTGTAATTGATTCACTTGATTAACATTTTAATGGATTGGACCAGTAGGAATAACGAAAACCCGCGTCTATTTTTAAACAGTGTGGTCGGTAATTCAAACTCTTTCTTGAAAGGAATTATTCTAGAGGTTATCTTAATCGAATTAAGTCCCAGAGTAGAGCAGTTACTGAATTAAAGTAAACTTACGATTTTTCCAAACATTTTCAGGCTTGACGTCAAAGTTAAATAATTTTTTATATACTCCAGCCGGAATATTTAATCAACACTTTTCTGAAAGTTGATAAATGGAGAACGTCATTTCAAAAAAGTTCATGTCTCAAATTTGTATGTATCGGAAAAATAATAAAATCTGCCAATTAACCCTTACCGGCCACACCTCACCCAGGCCTCATTGCGGCTACACGGGGTAACTCATTACCCCACGTTGAAAAATCCGGTTGGACAGGATGTGTGTATGTTTTGAGACTTTTAACTAATTGGGTCTTGTTCGTTGACGAGTTCTTCAAATTTTCTAATGGTTTTACTTGGTTAATTTATAGATGGTGTTCTAAAAACTGGTCATATACGTCAAAACTCTGGAAAAATGGCTTTTTTTGAAAAAAAAATGCACTACTCCGCCATTTTGCAATATTAATGATTATAACTCCAGGCTAGTCCGCACAATATATACCACTACCACAAAAAAATAACAGTATCCACCAATTATTAAAAAAGTATATTTATTT
>JAPYZJ010008342.1:0-14259 GCA_030522765.1 Ophioninae sp. B BG-2022a
AAAATGTAGTTTCGAGATAATCGCGTTTAAAGTTTCTGTCTGTCGCTCTGTCGTTCCGCTCTACACTATATGCGATAACTCCGCAAATATTCATTATTTTCAGTTTTCCTTTGGTAAGTATATTCTTTGGGTATTATACTTTCGAAATATGTAAAAAAACGATTTTTTGAAAATTCTAAAGGTATTTCTGGCCTTAAACGACAATTTGAGATCTTACGTTGAACAAGCGAACACTGCTGGAAAGGATTCCCTTCGTATCCATCGGGACAAGCACATGTGGGAACATGATTGAAAACCGTGCAACGACTGCCAGTGCCGCAAGAACCGGGACAGGGATCGCGACATTTCTTGTTGATGCAAGACTGGTCGCTCGGACATTCGGAATTAATGGTACACTCGGGTCGGCAATTCGGGGGTTGTCCAACGTATCCCTCCCGGCAAATACAAGCTGGGAATCCATTTACGTTCTTACAGTGAGAAAAGCTACCGCACGGGTTGGACGCGCAAGGATCCCTCTCGATTTCCGGTACTGGTTGACGCGCTAGAAAAATGTTTTATCGTAGTGTTATTATCGTAGACGGATAGAGATTCGAGATTCCGAAAATTGAGGATTAACGAAGATGAATTTTTAAACAGTTTGGTAATTATCGACGAAATTTGATCAACCTTTGCTTGCTGTTTCCAAATCTTCGTGTGTTTGTTTGGGTTGAGGAATCTAATAAGTGTTAACGAAGCTTGGATTGGATCCGGTTTACCTGCTTTTGGAACTTTCGATTGTTTCGAACTTTTGAATTTTGAAACTTCTGATTTTTGGATTTTGATTTTGATTTTTGGATATCGATTTTGATTTTTAGATTTTTATTTTTGAATTTTTATTTTTGGATATTGATTGCTGAATTTTGATTTTCGGAACCTCGTTACCTCGTTATAGTTCGCGTATGCTTACGTGGTATTTGCGTGCATCGGGTGAACGGATCACCGCTGTATCCGGTCATGCACGAGCATATGGGGCTATGATTGATAACGAGACATTCGGTATTGAGGCCGCAAGGTGCAGGGCACGGGTTGACACACTTTTGATTGTCGCAAACGAGTTGAGCGGGACATTCAGCGCTGACGGAGCATTCGGGTCGGCATCCTGGTGGGTTACCGATGTAATTCTTCCGGCAGGCACAGACGGCTTGTCCGTTAGTTTCTTTGCATTCGCTGTAGGGTCCGCAGGGTGAAGGACTACACGGAGTTTCCGATCCAGTTGGAGCTACGATTGGATGAATAAGATTGGATTGAAACAGGATTGAATCTTTCGATTTTCACTTTTTCCAAACAAACCCAAACAAACCCAAACAAAAAGTTCGAAGGTCGAGGAAACTTACAATCTTCCGGGACTAGCGGACTGCAATACGCAAACGGATCACCGGTATAACCAGTTGCGCAGGTACAAGAGGGAGCATGATTGATCGGAACGCATTCCGCATTAGCGGCGCAAGCACCAGGGCAAGGATCACGACATTTGGAGCCAACGCAGCTCTGATGAGCTTGACAATCCGAATTGATGACACATTCGGGTCTGCAGCCTTCGTAAGGATTGCCGATGTAATCGGCGAGGCAAGTGCAAGAGCCGGCTCCGTTGGATTCTTTGCATTGGGCGTTGGGACCGCAAGGTGTAGGTTCGCATGGCGAAATAATATCTCCCGCTCCAGGTATAGCTATAAAAAATTTTGAATTTCGTTACGAGCTGTTTCGACATTTCCGGTCAACGATCGTCAACTTTCATAAATCGTTCCGAAGGAAAAAAATGGTTTTTTGTACATTTCGAACACGATACGGTAATGACTAGATTTTCGTCATCCGTATAATAAATTATCGTTCGTGTACAAAGCAAATAACAAAACTGTCAATTAAAACAGCACATGCTAAAAAATGTACGAAGTCACAGTGAAAATCCAACCACCAACCCAAACATGCAATATCTGTAAGCTACGTAATGTGTAAACAATGATGAATAGAGTATTCTTACTTTTGACCGGAAGACACTGGGTGAACGGATCACCGGTGTAAGAGTCTAGACAGACGCACATTGGGGTATGACTGATGACGCGGCAATTGGTATTAGTGCCGCAGGAATCGATACAGGGATCCCTACATTTTCGATTGACACACGCCTGATGATTGGGACACTCGGAATTGGAGACGCATTCGGGACGGCAATTCGGTGGGGTTCCTATATGCTCCGAAAAGCACGAGCATGCGGGTGTTTCGTTGATAACCTCGCAACGAGCGTAAGGACCGCATGGCGAGGGTTGGCAGGGGTTCAATGGTTTCGCTGGTTTTTCAGCTGTTGTAAAGAACACGCTTTGTTTAAATTATTCGAAACGCAGAAAAACAGAGATCGACCAGTCGTTTCTTAAACGTAACTGGCTGTCACAAAAATTGGTTGAAAAAGTGTCAAAAGTGTCAAGGCTAAAACACTTTTATGACACGAAAAGGTAAACCTGAAAAAAGACGTATTTTCATGCTTACGCAAAGGGTTGCAGGCTGTAAAAGGATCACCAGTGAAACGGACAGGACACGAGCATATGGGATTGTGATTGACGACCTGACATTTGGCTCGTAAGCCACAAGTGCCGGGACAAGGATCTCTGCAACGTTGATTGACGCAAGCCTCGTTCCTCGGACAGTCGGAGCTCACGAGACACTCGGGTCTACACGACGGCGGACTGCCGAGATATTCCGGTATACATGTGCAAACAGCTTGGTTGTTTATTTCACGGCATATACTGTTCGGCCCGCAGGGTGACGGGCTGCATGGTTTCACGATCGGTTCGTCTGGAAAGATTGTTTATGAGGAATTGATTGTTATGATTGTTATGAGAAAAAACGTGGGAAATCATTATTGGTCATTGGTGTAGCCAGAAAGTTCTGGATTGTTGCAAATAGAGCCAGTTTTGTTTGCCAGGCTTTTTCGAAGTCGTCTCTTCCCTAGAAGATAATACTGGCTAACCCAATATTGATTGGCGACTTGCAAATTGAACCAGTTTTGCTTAAAAGGCTTCTTTTAGTCGTTATCTACCCTAAGAAAGCATACTGGCTAATATCGATGTTAGGGCGATTGCAAAGTGAACCAGTTTTGCTTAAAAGACTTCTTCTAGTCGTTATCTACCATAAGAAAGCGTACTGGCTAATATCCATGTTAGGGCGATTGCAAATTGAACCAGTTTTGCTTAAAAGGCTTCT
The DNA here is from genome assembly GCA_030522765.1 of Ophioninae sp. B BG-2022a. Taxonomy (NCBI): domain Eukaryota; kingdom Metazoa; phylum Arthropoda; class Insecta; order Hymenoptera; family Ichneumonidae; species Ophioninae sp. B BG-2022a. Next base: position 3,235 of record JAPYZJ010008342.1, read on the forward strand.
TCTAGTCATTATCTACCCTAAAAAAACATACTGGCTAATATCCATGTTAGAACGATTGCAAATTGAACCAGTTTTGCTTAAAAGGCTTCTTCTGGTAGTTATCTACCCTAAAAAAACATACTGGCTAATATCGATGTTAGAACGATTGCAAATTGAACCAGTTTTGCTTAAAAGGCTTCTTTTAGTCGTTACCTACCCTAAAAAAGCATACTGGCTAATATCGATGTTAGAACGATTGCAAATTGAACCAGTTTTACTTAAAAGGCTTCTTCTGGTACTTATCTACCCTAAAAAAACATACTGGCTAATATCGATGTTAGAACGATTGCAAATAGAACCAGTTTCGTTCGTTAGGCTTCTTCTAGTCCCCCACGTCCCTATAAACCGATACTGGCTACACCAATGTTAATATTACTGCCGTTATCGCGTTTTTCCTACCTCGAACGGGCCGGCACGAAAACAAAGCGTTTCCGGACATTCCCGGTGGGCAAGTGCACATCGGTACGTGATTGAAGACATTGCAAATAGCGCCGTCACCACAAATACCGATGCAGGGATCAACGCATTCGTTTCTGACGCAAGCTTTGTTGATCGCGCAGTCATTATTAATAACGCATCCCGGTCGACAGCCGGAATAAGGATCGCCAAAGTATCCAGTATTGCAAGTGCACGTTCCTTCGTTGCATTTAGAATTCGAGCCGCAAGGTGTAGGATTGCAAGGATCATCCGGCAATACTTCCGGTTCTGGAAAACCAATAGTTACGTTGAATAAAAAAATATTGTCAGTTTCTAATAAATTGATACTTTACGTTTCGCGAAAATCTGAACTTACCTCGTTTGTATTCGCACGATACGAAAGGATCTCCGGTGTAACTTTCGATGCAGGAACAAACTGGCAAGTGATTGTAAACGACGCAAATGGCATTGATGCCACATGAGCCTGGACAGGGATCACGACACTTTTCACGAATACACGACAGAGCGCTTGTACACTCAGAATTAATTAGACACTCGGGACGACAATTTGGTGGACTTCCTTGGTAACCGGAAGAGCACGAACACGCCGGATTACCGTTGACGTCGCGACACTCCGAGTGTGCTCCGCAGGGCGAAGGCACGCAGGGATTCCTCGACGGTGCAGGCAGCGAAGCTATCGGATAAAGCGAATAAATTAAAATACTGGCAAAATCTCAGTTAAAACAGCGGTTGTTTTAGCGTAGCCAGTATTTCTTTTTTGGAACGAGAAGTCTGAAAGGACACTGATGAAATTAAACTGGTTCTCGTAACGATCTTTTTACATCTTCCTCATGAATGTTTCCAATAATCTTGGAATCATTCTTGACCGATCGTTCGAATTGATTTTCGATCATTTCGTGAGCTGGGGAGGCCGTGTTTCTGGCTACACCAATAACGATCCCTTACAACCAAAGATCCTCACGTGGAACTCGGAAACAGCGAGTGAACGGATCCCCGGTAAATCCAGGTTTGCAACTGCAAATTGGACTGTGATTGAGAACCCGGCATTCGCTTTGTTGGCCGCATGGTGTTGGACACGGATCGATGCATTTTTGATTAACGCAGGCGAAATTCGATGAGCAATCGGAACTGGAAGTGCATTCGGGCTTGCATCCGGGTGGAGTGCCTTTGTATTCGGGCATACAGGAGCAAACGGCTTGACGGTTGTTTTCTTTGCAGGTGCTGTAAGGACCGCAAGGTGACGGTCTGCAGGGATCACCTTTTTCTACCGGAAGTTCTGCATTCAGCGAAAACAAGGAAACGGAAGAAAGTGGTGTGAATTTAATAATTATTTTTAACGAATATTTGGCTATCGTTGAGCCGTAAAACTGTTTGGGTTTGTCACCTGAGTCTCTCATCGGGTTGCAATAACGGAACGGATCTCCGGAGTATTTCTCGAAGCAGGTACAAGTAGCTTGATGATTGATGACCTGACAACGCGCGTTTTGACCACAAGTGCCTGGGCAGGGATCTCGACACTTGGCGTTTATACAGGCTTGATTGGACGAGCAATCGGAATTTAGAACGCACTCGGGTCTACAACCCTCGTAGGGATTACCGATGTACCCACTGGTGCAAGTACACGAACCAGCGTTGTTCTGGACTCGACACACCGAATTGGGACCACACGGTGATGGCGTACAAGGATCCACGATCGAAGGTGGAGAATCGACTGTGGAAACATTTATTTCTGTATAATAAAAGGCAAACTCTTGACTGAATGACTAATCGATTGGCTTATCAACCTCTAGCCTAAATCACTAAAGATAGATTAAATTTGAAATCATTGAAGACGGGATTTTTCGAAATTTCCGTTTTAAGAGTGTAAAATACAGAACCTACTGAAATCCGTTATTTTAAAGCTTGAATCCAAGGAATATTCGTATTTAAACTTTTGGTAGAAAATAAAGACTGTAATATTCCAGTTTTTACGAAAACTCCGACCTTAAGGAGTTAAAACCTCGCGTGCCATTTGTTGAATAAATGCCGTCAATTTTGTAAGTATAAAAAAGGTGAAATTGTTGTTCAGCCTTCTGACTTTAAATACAGAATAACATATTTCATGCTTTGGAAGAAAAGTAGTTTCTTAAGGGGTTAAAAAATATTTTCAAAGTAATTTGAGATCGATGCGAGCAGAGCTGCTTGGTAGCTCATTGCAACAAAAAAAAAAAGATTACTCCATACTTTTGGGCTTTTTTCTTGAGTCTGGATATAATGTGGGAGTTCTTACGTAGCTGAAGTTGACATCCACTGAAGGGATCACCGGTGTATCCGGTGTTGCAGAGGCACATTGCTATATGACTGACGGCGTGGCATCTGGCGTTTGGTCCGCAAGTGCCATCGCAGGGATCTCTACATTTTCGTCTAATGCAAGCTAAACGTGACGAGCAATCGTCGTTGCTCGTGCACTCGGGACGGCAATTCGGTGGTTGTCCAATGAAATCGATGGAGCACGAGCAAGATGGTGAATCATTGATGGATCGACACTCGGAGTTTGGCCCGCATGGGGATGGTTGACATGGATCAACTTGGGGAGTTACTTCAGCTTTGGAATCAACAAAAGAATGTGTGATAATTTGAATATTGAAAAATCCGTCTTTTTGGATATGAAATTTTTCATCCGAATATCATCTTACGAATATTGGTGCAATAAGTGAAAGGATCTCCGGTCATTCCTTGAGGACAACTGCAGATCGCTTTGTGACTGATGACTTTGCAATTCGAGTGGATTCCACATTTGCCGAGGCAGGGATCGTGACATTTCTGATTGTTGCAGGCTTCGTTCGGTGAACAGTCGGAACTCACTACACACTCGGGTCGACAGCTCGGCGGTGTTCCGATATAATTGGCTACGCACGAACAGGCTGCGTGACCGTTGTTCTGTCTGCATTGGCTGTTTGGCCCGCAGGGTGATGGATTGCAAGGATCTTGCTTGGGTGGATCTACAATTTCGTATTAGGTCACTTCCGGTTTCGGTTGGAGCCACAAACGGACGCGGTAGCGTTTTGACGCCAAATTATGAAAGTCGATCATTTCGCGGTATCAGAATCAGTAATAGATCACTCTTAGATCAGATTAGTTTAGATCGGTTTTAGATTAGTTTTAGATCACTCCGATCAGTTTAGATCAGTTTTTGATAAGTTGAGATGAGTTTAGATCAGTTTTAGATCAGTCGGATCAGTTTTAGATCGGTTAGCTCAGTCTTAGATCAGTTAGATCCGTTTTAAATCAGTTTTAGAAGAGTTTTCATCAGTTCCAGATCCGATAATGAACCAAAAATGTTCGCAATAAAACATCAAACGTTTCGATTGCTAATACAATAATAAAGAAGGAAAAATCGAAGCTCCCAAAAGTACTAGTCTGCGCGAGTCTTCGCGTTTTGGACGTACCCTGAACCGGAGAACAGAGCACGAACGCGTTTCCGCTCATGGCTGGTGGACAGGTGCACATCGGTATGTGATTGTAAACGTTGCATATCGCGTTTCGTCCGCAAGTACCGGAGCACGGATCACGGCATTTGTTTCGATAGCAAGCTCGATCGGCCGGGCAATCATCGTTGAGTACACACTCGGGACGACAACCGATGTAAGGATCACCGTGATATTCGGGAATGCAAGCGCAGGTGCCATCCCGACATTCGGCGTTTGCACCGCAAGGTGAGGAAGCACAGGGATCGTCGACAGGATCACGCAATGCTGTGTCGATCAATCACGACGGAATTAAAGATCGATAATCGATAGATTTATCGATCGAATATCGTTAGTATTATCGATCGATTATCGATAGCATTATCGATCGATTATCGATAGCATTATCGATCGATTATCGATAGCATTATCGATCGATTATCGATAGCATTATCGGATTATCGATAGCATTATCGATCGATTATCGATCGATTATCGATAGCATTATCGATCGATTATCGATCGATTATCGATAGCATTATCGATCGATTATCGATAGCATTATCGATCGATTATCGATAGTATTATCGATCGATTATCGATAGTATTATCGATAGTATTATCGATCGATTATCGATAGTATTATCGATAGTATTATCGATATATTATCGATATATTATCGATACGAAGTTTGAATATGTTAAATTTATTGCTGAAACGCAAATGCATACGTTTTTGTTGTGGAACACAGTTGTCGAAAGGATTTCCCGTATAACCATCGAGACAAGTACAGATGGGGATATGATTGGTGACTTCGCATTTCGCCATTAGGCCACATGAGCCAGGACAAGGATCTCGACATTTATCTCGGATGCACGAGAGGTTGCTCGGGCACTCCGAATTAATCGTACACTCGGGCCGGCAATTTGGTGGACTTCCGATGTAATTGGCGAGACACGAACACGCGGGTACACCCCGAACGTTCCTACACTCGGAATTTGCGCCGCAAGGTGAAGGTATACAAGGATCACGCGGTACATCAGGGATTTCCGGTTGAGAAGCTGTGCAAAAAAAGTGTCTCGTCATTTAAAGATGTTCTTGCGCCATAATCACAATAGTGTATACGAAATAATGGAAAAATCGTTAAATACAATTTTTTAACGATAATTGTTTGACAAATTACGTGAATCTTTTTGACCGTCATATTATAATGTTTGAAAAATTTGGATAGGGAATTTGGTAATTGGTAACCGTTTGGTAATCGAGATATTCACTGGTAAAAATCGCAACTTCAATATAGGGTCTTATATGAAGTATTTAAAAAAGGACGATTTTTTACAACAAATATCACGATTTCTAGACGGTTAAACTTTCTCAAATTTTAGCCACGGGTATGATTGTTAAGGTTCATTGAACTTGAGGGCATGACGAAGATTACCACGTGACTCACGAGTGCGAGACACATAGTCGAAACTTTTCAAACCGCGATTTCTCAAGAACGAAACGTTTTCATCCAAAATGGCGACCACGGGGCCCTCGGTGCCATCGTCCTGAACGCACACAACAAATTTCATACCGATCGGTTCATTCGTTTCAGAGAATAGTGATTTCAAAATTTCGAAGTGGACGGAAGCGTGGTTCTCGGTTTCTCGTCGCGATTTCTCAAGGATTAAAGATTTTTATCGAAAATGCAATTTTATATCGATTGGTTCAGCCATTTGAGAGAACAGTAGTTTCAAAATTTCGAAATAGACGCAAGCTTTTTCGTCATGCCTTTAAACAATTAATCTTTAAATTCGTATAACAAAAAAAAAACATCCTTAAACCCATAAATTAATTCTCCGTTTTTTTGTCACTTGGAGACTCACTCGGCACGCTGAAACATCTTGTAAAAGGATCACCGGTGTAGCCTTGAAGACAGCTACACAGAGGCGAATGGTTGATCACCCGGCAATCCGTATTACGTCCGCACGAAGCCGGACAAGGATTTGCGCACTTGTTGACTACGCAGGCTTTGTCGGACGGACATTCGGAGCTCGAGACGCACTCGGGACGACACGCTGGTGGACTGCCAACATAGGTTGGCAAACAGGAGCACACGGCTACTCCGTTCACCTCTTTGCACTGACTGTTCGGACCGCAAGGTGTTTGGGCGCACGGATTGGTTTTCTCTGGTTCGTCAACTGGGTAAAAAAAATCCATTCGATGTATCAACTCGCAGTCAAATTTGAAAAATTGCGTCCTTTTTGGTTGAGTGAACCAACCGATGAACGCCGACTAGCGAGTAAATGGAAACTCTTTTTTCTATGTAAATAAAATAGGACATTGTGACTGATTAACTGGATCATCAAAATCAAGCTGCTAAAATTTGGCTACTAGTTTAAGGCAGTCCTCTAGTTTCTCGGGTCGAAAAAATCAATTTTTTTTTCGTAAATCACGTCTGCGATATGTGTAGAAAATTTGTGCCAAAGGATTTTTCGATATTCGAAGTGGTTCACAAGTTACGAGCCTAGGATATAAATCACGTGCGCGTACTTTCAAACGCGTTTTTCTCGAAACACCACTTTTCGAAACGGTGACCACGATATATCCGAAACTACTGTACTGATCTTGTTCAAATTTATACAGTATCTTTAATATGTCATAAGCCAGCGATTGAACTAGAATTATCATGATTGCTCCGATAGTTTTTTTTCTACGAGCGAAAAACTTAAGAAAAAACGAGTAAAAAATGGAATGTAATTTTCAAAAGTGTATAAAAAAGTCAATTTTCGTAATTCAGGATTCACTCTAGTTCAATCGTGAGTCTAAAACGTGAAGATTAAAATGCCGTTTGGTTTTTTTATTTCAGATACGCAGAACCGCCGCAATCTTGGTCACCGTCAAGCACCTTTTTTTTTTATGTCTTCCTGTCGGCCACTATAACTTTTTTTCTACTATATATTTCGCCTTCAAAAAATGGGTAAAGCTTATTTAAGTGTTAACGAAGATTCTGCAAAAACAATAAGATTATTTCGATGATTTGCCCGTAAAAAATCATTTTAAAAAGCCATGAAAAAAAAAATAGTCGAGAAACTAGAGGACCACATTTTAATAGTCCATTGAAATCCTAGGCTCGTTATTTGTCCATTCACTGATCGGTTTACTCCGTATTTTTGGTTTTCCATCAAATTCCTTACAGTTCGGATCTTTGGCGACGCAGTAACGATAAGGATCACCAAAGTAGGATGGATAACAGTTGCAGGTCGCCAAATGATTGACAACGTGACACTCGGCGTAGGAACCGCAAGTTCCGGGGCAGGGATCGATGCATTTGAAATTGACGCAGGCCCGATTAGGAGAACAGTCAGAATTCAAGGTACACTCGGGTCGACAACCTTCGTAAGGGTTGCCAAAGTATCCATCGAAGCACTCGCAAGAGCCAGCGTTGTTCAGTTCTTTGCAAACGGCGTTGGAGCCGCAAGGACTGGGCAAGCAAGGAGAGACTTTTTCCGGTCGTTGATCATTGGCTGTTGACAGGAAGAACGATAAATTAAGCAATGATCGATTCGAGTAGATCGAAACATTGATCAGGTTTTTGATCTTCCAGGAAGCTTCGTATAGTCGTTTTGTAGAAATCCCAATGACAGGCTATTAGGCTTACGTTGTTCGAAGATACATTGCACAAATGGATTTCCGGTATATCCCGGGGTGCAGAAACACATAGGAGTGTGACTGACGACGCGACACTCGGCATTTGTTCCACACGAGCCTGGACAAGGATCCCGACACTTTTTGTTGATACAGGCGAAATGGCCGGAACATTCGGAATTGCTGATACACTCGGGTCTGCAATTCGGTGGTGAATCAATGTAGTCTGGCTCGCAAGAACACGATGGTGTATCATTGATTACGCGACATTGGGCGTTTGGTCCGCAGGGCGATGGTTGACAAGGATTCGTGGGTACTGGTGGAACGTCAGCTGTGGATTAACGAAAGTACATCAAATATCAATGTTCGTTATTGAATCTTCATTTTTCATTGCGTAACTAGATTTGCGATCGTTTGTAAAAATTAGGTAATTCAGTTTATAGGAAAGAAGAGTTTCTTACGAATGGGGGTACACTGAACGAAAGGATCGCCAGTGAAACGATCGGGGCAACTGCATATCGGATTGTGATTGACGACTTGACAACGCGCTCGAATTCCACAAGTTCCGGTACACGGGTTCTCGCACTTTTGATTGGTACAAGCTTGACTCGGTGGACAATCCGAACTGACGACACACTCGGGACGACAAACCGGAGGGCTTCCGATATACCCAACGATACAAGTACACACGGCAATACCATTGTTGACGCGACATTGACTGTTTGGTCCGCAGGGCGATGGCTCGCAGGGTGACGTTTCGTCAGGTACTGTATGTGGGTAACATCAGAGTTTAATTTTTTATCGTTACCATTTCTTGGATATTTACTACGAAAAGTCCGTTTTGTTTTTTTACAAGACGGCCATTTTGTTCGCTCATGGCAGCCATTTTATTTCCATCAACGGCCATTTTAGTTCCGGAAGTTGTCCATTTCTTAGCCACAAAATTGCCATACTGTTTTCACAAAACGACCATTCGATCACCGCAAAACAGTCATGTTGTTTTTACGAAACGTCAATTTTCATCAAACATTACCTCTCGATATCGCGCATTGAACAAATGCGTTTCCGTCGGTTCCCGGTGGACAGCTGCACATTGGAATGTGATTGATGACGTTGCACAACGCGTTGCTGGCGCAGGTATTGCGGCATGGATCTGTGCACTTGTTGCCCACGCAGGCTAAGTTACGCGAGCAATCGTTATTGATGACACATTCGGGTCGACATCCAATATAGGGGTCTCCGAAATACTCGGGCAGACAAGTGCAAGTCCCGTTATCGCAACGTGCATTGGGACCGCAAGGTGAACGTACGCAAGGATCCTTTTGGGTCGGTTCGTCTGGATTTTCGTATACACAAAAGCAATATTTCATTTTTTTCTGATAACAAGATTTGGGGAGTCGATGTAAAATATGATACGGCTAATCCGGCATTGATAATTAGGAAATTTCGAGGTCTCTTACAGTCAGCAGGTTTTCTTTGACACTTCTCGAATGGATTGCCTGTGAAGCCTTCCGGACAGGTACAAGTCGGAGTATGATTGATAACAGAGCAGAGTGCATCAAAACCGCAAGATCCTGGACACGGGTCGGCGCAACGTTCCCTCATGCAAGCGCGATTGCTCGGACACTCGGGATTTATCGTACACTCGGGACGGCAATTTGGCGGACTGCCGAAGTAATTTGGTGAACAGGTGCACGATGGACTCTCGCCAATCGGGCGGCAAAGGGAATTCGCACCGCAGGGCGAAGGGTTACAGGGATCACGAGGCAATGGTGGAATTGCAGGAGAAGCTGGAAAAAAAATCACTAAATTACACCTGCTTTTCGCAGCTTCTCTAAAACGAAATTCAATGATTTTTTAAAGTGTCCACACCAGTATGGATGCAAATGCAATGGGTCATATGGAGTCGTTACATCAAGTACGTGTAGATAATTCGTCTGTTTTCAATCGTTGTCATAGATTGTCCATTTACGACGAAATGTCATTCGTCACAAAATCTCTATTTTGTCACGTGACGGCCATTTGGTTTCCACAAAATAGCCACTTAGTCACCACAGAGGAGATATCTTGATTCCACAAGATGTCCATTTTGATTCCACGAAACGGTCGGTTTGTTTCCTCACGATGGCCATTTTGTTTCCTCAAGACGGCCATTTTGTTTCCTCAAAGCCGCCATTTTGTTTCCACAAAACGTCAATTTCCTCAATACGTATCACATTGAAATAATTAATCTCTCATTTAATACTGTATATACCTTCAACGTAGAAACAACGAGTGAAAGGATCTCCGGTGTAGGTATTTTTGCAAGTGCAAATCGGGCTGTGATTGACGGTTCGACAATTCGTGTTGATACCGCAACTCATTGGACAAGGATCTTTGCACTTTTGATCGATGCAAGCTCGATTGGCAGGGCACTCGGAACTGGTAACGCATTCGGGACGACAATTTGGTGGGCTGCCATTGTATCCAGGAAGACAAGAGCATACAGCTTGGTTCGCATTCAGTCGGCATTGACTGTTGGCTCCGCAGGGTGATGGAACGCAAGGATTCTTCGATTCGATTGGCTCATCTGTTTTTGTCGAATTCCAAAATTCGAATTAATATCTTCTCAAAAAAAAAAAAAGTGAGGTTGGAAATATCGAGTGTGAAAAGTACCGAAAATTGGAGCGACGTTGCAATAGCGGAATGGATCTCCGGTATAACCGGAGAGGCATGTGCAAGAAGGACGATTATTGATGACTTGACACTCGGCGTTTGGTCCACATGTACCCGGACAAGGATCTTGACACTTGGAATTAATACAAGCGAGATTGGACGTACAATCCGAACTCATGACGCATTCCGGTCTGCAACCCTCGTAAGGATTGCCGATATAATCGGAAACACAGGTGCAAGAGCCAGCACCGTTTTGCTCTCGACAAACGGCGTTCGAACCGCACGGTGTTGGATCACAAGGTGTGGAATGATCCTCGGGTTTTTCTGCGTTTTTATTTCAATAAAATGTAACTAAAAAAACATCGACATTTGGGAAGAAAATATTTTTTTTTGTCTGGAAAAGGACCTGGGAGGGCACTGGCAAAATAAAACTGACTCTACTGACAATCATGGCTGAATTATAAAATTTAAATTATAGTCGATGTAGGGTAATCATGTTCCACACAAAATATCGTTTTTTGCAATAAAATATAACTAAAAAGCAACATTACTGTAGCCAGTATTTTTTTCTGGGTGGAAGGACCTAAAAGGGTCCTGAAAAAACTGGCTATCATTTTCGAAATAAAATGGACATCATATTCGATACAAGGTGAATTAGAAAATTTACATCACAGTCGATGTAGGGTAAACACGTTTCACACAAAATATCGTTTTTTGTAATAAAATATAACTAAAAAGCAACATTACTGTAGCCAGTATTTTTTTCTGGGTGGAAGGACCTAAAAGGGTCCTGAAAAACCAAAACTGGTTCAACTGA
>JAPYZJ010008344.1:0-19639 GCA_030522765.1 Ophioninae sp. B BG-2022a
AAAAAAAAAACATTAACAAATAAAAATTCAAAACTACCCAAAATTAACAGCAAACTGATGAAAAAACATTACACAATAAAAAATCAAAAACTCGAAACAAACTAAAAACTGAGATCTAAAATTACAATTAAATGAAACAAAAGAACCCAAAAATGTTTCACGAAATCTAAAATTAAATTAGAACAAAACAACTGAAATAACTGAAAATCACTGCTATCAAAATCAACCTAAAAACTAAAACCTACTATTACAACTAATTCAAACAAACCCAAACAAATATTTTGCATAAAATCGAAAATCAAACTAAAATAAAATACCTGAAATAACTGGAATTATTAATAATCACTGGCATCTCTAATGCGAGCCAATTTTCAAAGTTGAAAATACGCTCAACTTAAGTGAGAGAAAGAGACAGAGACAGAGAGATGATGATGATGATATAATTTATTATGCCCCAGTCTTTAAACTTTCGGGAAAAAAAGAAGTACCAAAATATAACATAGAAACTTAAACATAACTTAAAATTAATATACACGAAAAAAATAATAATAATTATAATGACAAAAAATAATGACGATAGTAATGATAATTTTTATTATCATTACTATTGTTATTATTTTTTGTCATGATAATTATTATTATTTTAACCAGAATAACCAGAATAACCAGAATAGCGGTGATAATAATAAAAAATAACAATAATAATAATGATAATTAAATAATAATGGTAAAGAGAGAGAGAGAGAGAGAGAAAACATCGCATTGTGTGCCGAAAGAGCAAAATGGAGACGACGTCTTCAAGTTCTTCGAGTCTACCACGATCTATTTATACATCATACATATGTGGGTATGTAGATATACCCATCCTCCTGAAACGTACGTACGTTTTTGTATATCTGTAAACCCCCCCCCCCCCCCCACAGACACACACATTCAAAAATCCATATGGATACTTCAGTCCCGGAGTTAACGAACGAACGAACGATCCATGATGTCGTACGGATACGCGACATCCGCGCGAGATGTTTTCGCTCGTCTCCCCCTCGTGTAGATAAATATATATGTAAATATATATATATATATATATATGTGTCATTCCGGTATTTTTCTTTTTCCCTCGTTAAAGAAAAACGAGCCTCGATATAACTGCTTAGTCGGGAACGAAGAATGAAGGAGGGGGTTTAAGGGGCTTAAGGGGGTTGAGGAGCACAATCGTTTTCCGATAGAAGCGTTTAGTAACAGAAATAACCCGGAATTCAGGTGACGCCGTGTGGAATCTAAGATTAGTTTTTATCGTGACACTTCAATGTAGCCGGAGCCGTTTCGGAATAAAACATTCCGGACGACGTTTTTTTTTTTTTTTTTTTTTTTTTTTTTTTTTTTTTTTTTTTTTTTTTTTTTTTTTTTTTTTTTTTTTTTTTTTTTTTTTTTTTTTTTTTTTTATTCGACCAAGCACGAATGAACGAGTTTGGAAAAAAAATTGACATTTTGGGGCTTTTGGAAAGCTTGCTCGTGGAAATATTATTTTTGGAGTATCTTTTAGGAATCCTAGTTTTTTTCGGGTGTCGACGAAAAGTATTGACGACCTTCTCGATTTTGTGGCGTTTTTGACGGTTTGGATTATTATTGTCGAAATGGAATCAAAAAGTCCATGGTAGCTCAAAAATTTTGGGAGAAACGTTTGAAATCACTTTTTGAAGTTTTCAGAAAGTCGATTGGAAATTTTAGTGTCTAGGACTGTAGGGTTGATAGAGAAGGAACTGCTGGTTTGGATTTTTATATTTCTCGTGTTATATTGTCGACAAATGGATATTAAAAAATCGACGAAATTAATGAAAATTTTAGGAACCATAGATATCGATAGTATCGTGATGTATGATTTATTTGAGATTTTTTCATCTGATAGTTTAGCAGTTATGAGGAGGGGAATTTTGAACGGTCATTTATGGGAAAACAGTTTCAGCAGACTTTAATGGTTGAAAAAGTAATGGATCTACATCAACGAAAATTTTAATAATATTGTATCAGTGGAATATAGGATCGAGCGATTAATTAGGTTATTTATCGAATTAATAAACCTCGTTGTCGAGCATTTTATAAAATAGTGAAATATTTAATTACAACGATAAATTAGTCAGCAATCATTGGAAAACTCAATACACGTTGGGTTTTCGAGTAATTATTCGTAATGAAGAAATTATTTCGAGATATTAAATAAATAAATTAATTAACTAATTTTTTTAGTCGAAAAGTTGGTGCAGATTTGTTTCAATTATAATTTCACTTAAATTATCAATGCAAGTGGAAAATTAATTTTCGTACCTATTAATTTATTTGGAACATTAGCTACTTGTAATTATAAACATAGATAACACGATATATTCTTGGGAATCCAGGATTCCTTAATTTTGACTAATTTTTCGGTAGACGCTCGATCTAGAAATACCTCAAAAACGTCTAGTTCAAGATGACGATAAACCAGGGTGCATCTACTATTATTGGATGAGCCAAAATAATTCGGGTATAGGTCTGAAAGTTAGGAAAAGTTATTAATACATATATAAGTAATTAGGTTGATAATGGAATGGAATAATTGAAGAGCTTACAGAAAACAGAATTACTATAGCTCAGACTGGTATTATTGATCCTGATTGCATCAGGACATTGCACTTTTTTTTTTAAAGCTCTAAAAATAAATTGATACAATATTGGAATCGTCATGTCACAGCTGATCCTCTGATGTGGTATTTTTATAAAAGGTTTGTTCAAAAAATAAGGTGACTTTTTATTTTTTCGCCAAAAATGTTTATTTATTCATCAATATCGATTTCGTACCCCTGATTTCGTCTAACCTTTTTATATATCAAAAACAACCTAAACATTCAAAATGACTGATAACATCAACGTTGGGTCGATGTACCAACGTAACCCAAAAAAAAAAATCGAAAATCGAACGTGCGTAGCTTGTGAAATACGTAGTCACTTTATTTTTTGAACAAACCTCGTACTTTCATTCCCGAATTTCACAACGTCTTTGAAAAGTGTCGAAAAAAGGATAGAAGGGTCGTTCTTCTTTTTAACCTACAATAAATCAACGTTTTTCTGTTTTTTTTTGGTTTTTGAACTACATATAATTGTGACTTCTGTGGGATTAAAAAAAAACAGTTGCTTCTGTGTTTTCATTAGGACTAATTAAAATTTCCTTTCCGGCTAATAAAAATTCGTTTTTTTAATTTGATTTTTTTAAAAATAGTGTGACAGAGTGGCCTTTTTCTGTGGAGACCACATTTCGAATTACTCTGTCACGGGTATTTTACGGAAAATAAATGTATAAAATATGCTGGTTAGAGAAAATGAAAAATTACATAATAGATAAGAAAATATGGACGTTTATTCGAAACGAATTAAAAAACCGTGAATATCAATATTAATCAATATTGATTGAATTAAAAAACCGTAAATATCAATATTTCTTGATAAATATCAGTATTGATATTTACGGTTTTTTAATTCGTTTCGAATAAACGTCCATATTTTCTTATCTATAAATAATATGTAATTTTGCATTTTCTCTAATCAGCATATTTTATACATTTGTTTGGGTTTGTTGGGTTTCTGTCCTTCGTCTTATATAAGACGAAGGACAGACCCAGAAGGTTAAAAAAGAAGAACGACCCAGAACCAGCCGAATCTCTGGTTCGATAAAAAGTTGGAAGTTTTTTGGTTGAAAAACCGCAATGGAGCGTGGAACAGAGGCAAACGACAATGAGAGTGGAAGACCGAGAGTGAGAGGGTTTGCACGTCGAGAGACTGAGAAAATCGAAAGGGTCGAAAGGGTGAGTCGAAGGGTATCTCCACGAGAGGGATCGAGCCAAAGGGAAAAGGGAGATCGAAACGGTTCGTTGGCTTCGTTGCTGAGGAGATCGACGGGAAGAGGAGTGTCTCGAAGAAAAGCCCAGGCTGCGGGCAATCTAATTCATTTCTCAAGACGAAGACGACCACGACGAAAAAGTGAAAAAAGAAACGAAAACGAGAGAAACGAGAGAAACGAAAAAAATGGCCCGAGAGAGAAAAAGAAAGAGAGAGAAATGAGAATGAGTGGAAAGGGTCGGAGGGCTGAAGAGAAGAGAAAACCCATTTCCTTTCTGGGCTATTAATCGATAAGCTGAAAATCGTGTAACTCGAGTAATAAAATCGAGTGAAAAAATCGAATATGGAGTTTGGGTTTGGTTGGGTTTGTTTGGGTTTGGTAGGGTTTGTTCGGGTTTGGTTGGGTTTGTTCGGGTTGTTTGGTTTGTTTGGGTTCGTTTGTTTGGGTTTGTTTGTTTGGATTTGTTTGAGTTTGTTTGGGTTTGTTTGTTTGGATTTGTTTGTTTGGGTTTGTTTGTTTGGATTTGTTTGGGTTTGTTTGTTTGGATTTGGGCGGGTTTGTTTGTTTGGGTTTGTTCGGGTTGCTTGGGTTTGTTTGGGTTGTTTGGGTTCGTTTTTTTGGGTTTGTTTGTTTAGATTCGTTTGGGTTTGTTTGTTTAGATTTGTTTGGGTTTGTTTGTTTGAATTTGTTTGTTTAGATTTGTTTGGGTTTGTTTGTTTGGGTTTGTTTATTTGGATTTGTTTGGGTTTGTTTGGGTTTGTTTGGATTTGTTTGGGTTTGTTTGGGTTTGTTTGGGTTTGATTACAGTTTTACTGTAATCGAGTGAAAAAAAGGGTGCAGAGTTTCTTCGCTTGTACAACTCTATGTACACCCTATCCCTTTTCACCTTTAAATAAGTACTGATATAGGGTTACTCGAGGCACCCTGTATCGATGCTTTTTTCCTTCTCTCTCTCATAGTTGAAAAAAAAAAATACGCGCGACGAACAATCGAACGTAAAGCGGAAAAGAAAAGCTTTTGTCTCGGCAAGTGGTATCGTTTGTAAAATGCATTTCTCTCGAACGTCATAGCTGGTAATTTCTCTTTTCCGCTGCGTATATACTTCGAGGAATATACGTCGGTTTTATCGGGCGAGAGTGAAGAAAAACCGCAATTTCATCAAGACAGGTTACGTGTATGGATTTAACGTTGAAGAATCAAAGAAAGTCCGTTCTCCAAAGACACTCGACAAGTTCGTCGATCCGAGTTTTACAATTATCATTATTTTCAATCTTTCCTATAGCCGAGTTGCAAATTCGAGGAGATCGGATAATTAAATTTTCTCTATTTTCGTCACGCTCCGAAATCAAAGAGAATTCAACCGTCACTCTTCAAGATAGGCCACCGTGATTATTTATGCAAGCAATTTCATCCCGTTGTTTAATGTAATACGTACGTGAATCGAGGACATCCGAGCTCCCATGATTTTACGTTATAATATTATACATCGATTTAGAGTAAACTTGGAGTACCCATCCGATAATAAGCTGTGAAGTTTTTTTCGATAGGCTAACTTCAATCGCATTTTTATGTAAACTGGAATAAAACGTGGTGTGCGAAAAAAAAATCTTATCCGAAAGAAAACTCAAAAATTACGTAAGTTTAAAGACTTTTTCTCAAAATCTTCAAAATATTTACTATTTTGAAAGTGTTTTTGAGAGTATGGCTTTATTAGGAACAATGGTCTGAATAAGGCCCAAAAACGCTTTTTTTTAAGTTATTTAATTTAAAAAGTTATTTTTAAAGTTATTTTTTATAAAGTTATTTATAAAAAAAATCGATAATAGTGAACATTGTTTTCTGAACGAAAATGATTAATAATACGTTGATTATTGAATAAATGATTAAATAAACATTTTTGTTTTATTTCAACATTCATAGTTTTTTTTTTTATCTTAAAAACAAATAAGGTAAGCTTCGAAATGGCGTTGAATTTCGCTTCCACTCGCATACTCTTATCCAATAGTACTTCTGAAAGTACGCAATTCCCATTTTTGATTATTTTTCTTATTTTTACAGATATTACGTAATTTTGTTTTTTTTATGAAACTTTATGTTACTTTATAAAAAATGTTTAAATTGTAAACGTAATAAATGCCGATTTGATTTTCTAGATTTCATTTTTGATTTTTTTTAGAATATTTAGAATCTTAAGTACGTACTCATAGATCAAATAAACCTAACAGTCGAAACGACGACGATGATGTCTCCAATAATGAATCCTTTATTCCGGATATAACTTAAGCCACTACCGGATATCCTGAAGAACCAGAACCCAATAATAATCCTCGACGAGAAAACCGTCGTTTTAATAATGATTTTTGACGGTTAATATGGCATCAAAATTTAGCCAAATGAAAGACTCGAAGAATTAACCCAAATGTAACGTCATTGGAAATCGATTTACGACGAGTTTCGAGGAGAGGATTGCGTTAAGGGGAAGCTTCACGGGAGTCGATTTCCAGCTATTTAAGAGAAAATTCGTCTGCCGTCTAGACCTCGTCGTCGTTGCTTTTTTTAATACATATCTGGTTGGTGACCAGACGCGATGGTCGCTATAGACGATTACCATTTTTGGTCCGATGAAATGGCAAAGTATTCTTATGATTTTCCCTTCGAGTTTTTCTTCGTTGAATTTTTCCTCACTTCGGATACTTTTATATTCACCAATCGATTGTTCAGAGCTTTTGAAATAAGATATAAATGCCGAGCTACTCTTATCATTTATTCGTAAACGGTGAACGCCAGAAGTAATCTTATTATTGTACATTGTATTTCCCTTTTTCTCTCGTTCATTTTTCATCGGATATAACGACGTTATTCGGTTAAATTTCGAGCCAATAAAAAAAATGTGATTATCAGCTTCGACGTCTTAAAAAAAAAACTAGAAAAATGTTAACGACGATTCATTACGGAATTCCGATAGAACGATTAATTCTACGGGGGAAAAAAAATTTCTATGTAAAATTGAAACACGTGAAATGGATATGGAAAATTTAATGAAATTTCTAGGGCGACGTTCTTCGATCGGATAACGTCAGACTAATTGAATTCAGCCATTCAAATGAGACCCTAAATTCGCGGGGATGAAAAAAAAAAAACTATTCAATTGGTGTAAAAAAAAATATTCAATGTCGGCCGAATGCCAAAGATTCAAATTATTCATGATCCCGAGAAATCGTAATTAGTTCCGGGTTTGTTTCGGCGCAGGAACAAAGAATTAATTATCCACGAGGGAGCATAATTTTCGTTGTAATAATGTAAGTTATTTCTGGCTCGCGTCTTGGCAGCATTTTACAGAGAGACGCAGGAGGACGTTTGGGAGGAAGAGAGAAAAAGAGAGGGAGAAAGAGAGAGAGAGGAAAAGCGAGAGAAGGAAGGAGGGGCAGAAAGACAGAGGGAGATTGATTCATTTGATTTATTAGGCTCTGGAAATTTTTCGGGCGAAACTAATAAATACAAAACAAAAATGAAAAAAATAAAAATATTTTTAACAAATAAATATAATATTCTAATAAAATACAAATAAATACAAAAACAATTAATACAATAAAAACAAAAACCCCTGAGACAAATAAAATCAATACAAAATAAAAAGGAAAAATATAAAAATATTTTAAACAAACCCAAACAAAATTCTAATAAAAAAAAACAAATAAATACAAAATAA
This sequence comes from Ophioninae sp. B BG-2022a, assembly GCA_030522765.1. Classification (NCBI taxonomy): domain Eukaryota; kingdom Metazoa; phylum Arthropoda; class Insecta; order Hymenoptera; family Ichneumonidae; species Ophioninae sp. B BG-2022a. The sequence continues at coordinate 7,581 of JAPYZJ010008344.1, forward strand.
ATACAAAAAACAATAAATACAATAAAAACAAAAACCCTTTAGGCAAATGAAATTAATACAAAATAAAAAAATAAAAATTATGAAATAAAAAAATAAGGAAGCGAGAAAACGAGTAGAGAGAAAAAGAGAAAAACAGAGAGATGATGATAATGATGATAGAGTTTATTATTCCCCAGTAATACTATCAGACAACATTATAACAAAAACAAATTAATGATATATATACAAAAATATATAAATTAAAAGATCGAAGAAATAACGCAACGATAATGAAAAAATAATGCAACAAAAAAATAAACATATTGAAACAATAATACACTAGTATTTATAACTAGACTTATAACAATAGTATAAATACGAAAAAAAAAGAGGGAGACAGAGAAAGAGACAGAGAGAGGAAAAAGGCCACAGAGAAGACACACAGAAAGATCGGGATGCGGAAAGTCCTCGACCGAGGACAAATACAAAAACTCCCGGGAGATTTTCCGGCCTTCCTATTCATTCTCCCGTCGTCGCTTCGAAAAATTCTTCGGCTCTCGAGAAGCTTTTTTTTTTGCTTGCCAGTTTCTCCTTAGCGAAGAGTACACCGGTATAATAACGACACAGAGGCTCTTCATTTCTCTCGTGCACGCATCAAATAATGATGAATTTAACGAAGGATTCTCCAAAGCTTGGTGATCAGACGATACGAGACGGAATTTCTTCGAGATGTTCCTTCAGAGAGAAACACGGACGTGTTTTCACAATCGTTCAAGGACGCAAGAAAAAAAATGGTGAGAGGAGGATCGCGAATCCTTGTTTGGGTTTGTTTGTTTGAGTTTGTTTGGGTTTGTTTAGGCTTATTTGGGTTTGCCTGGGTTTGTTTAGGCTTGTTTGGGTTTGTTTGGGTTTGTCTGGGTTTGTTTAGGCTTGTTTGGGTTAGTCTGGGTTTTGTTTTTTGGGTTTGTTTAGGCTTGTTTGGATTTTGTTTGTTTGGATTTTGCTTGTTTGGATTTTGTTTGTTTGGGTTTTGCTTGTTTGGGTTTTGTTTGTTTGAGTTTTGCTTGTTTGGGTTTTGTTTGTTTGCGTTTTGCTTGTTTGGGTTTTGTTTGTTTGGGTTTTGCTTGTTTGGGTTTTGTTTGTTTGAGTTTTGCTTGTTTGTGTTTTGTTTGTTTGGGTTTTGTTTGTTTGCGTTTTGTTTGTTTGGGTTTTGTTTGTTCGGGTTTTGTTTGTTTGGGTTTTGTTTGTAGGGGTTTTGCTTGTTTGGGTTTTGTTTGTTTGGGTTTTGTTTGTTTGGGTTTTGTTTGTTTGGGTTTTGTTTGTTTGGGTTTTGTTTATTTGGGTTTTGCTTGTTTGGGTGCTTGTTTGGGTTTGTTTGTTCGGGTTTTGTTTGTTTGGGTTTGTTTCGGTTTGTTTGGGCCTGTTTGGGTTTGTTTGGGTTTGTTTGGGTCAATCACTCGATACGTCCTTCTTTTACGATGCGTGCCACACGCGGTCGTATTTCACGATGAAAACCTCCGAGTGTCTGTGTCTGCGGGTTGATACCTCTCATCCGTATGTATATACGTACTCGGGAGTCGAGTGTCACTCGCTCGAACCACCGCGAGCTTTGACGCAGTATATGCCTTTCCGTACGGTGGTACTTCTTTCCTGTACCAAGTAGCGGCACTACAACCCCATGCGAGATATTTCCTGCTCTCGTTTGTCACAAAAGTCTCCGAGTCCCGGGCTCTCCTCGCGGTTTTTTCAAACGTCAAAAGCTTACGAGCTCTCAAAGTGCAGCAATATCCTTTCTTCGCCGACCCCCGCTTCCCGCATTCCTTTTTTTTTTTCGAAAAATCGTCGTGACAATGAACGGGACTTCGCGAATTGTTTTTACTTTTTTTTTTTTGAATTTTTCGGATTATTGTCATTTCGAATACGAATAAAATATTAAAATTAACGAATGTTTATCAAGACATTTTTTGTTTTTTGGAATTCTTGAGGTGATTAATTCGAATACGAAAAAAAAAGAAAAAAATGAACGAAAATTTATCAATTTTTTTTTTTTTGAATTTTTGAGGTGATCTTGATTCCGAATGCGAAAAAAGGTGAAATTGAATTAATATTTACCACTAAATTTGACTTACCAAGCAGAATTACGATGACCTGAAGGATTTCGAAAAAAAGAACTTTTTTTTTGGAATTCTTGAGGTCATCTCCGAAGTCGAGAAAAAAGATAAAAATAAACGAACATTTATCAAGCAATTCTCTTCTTTTTGGAATACTTCAGGTCGTTATTCCGAATACGAGAAAAAGATAAAAATAAACGAACATTTACCAACGAATTCTCTTTTTTTTTGGAATTCTTCAGGTCATCGTAATTCCGAATACGAAAAACCAAAATTAACGAACATTTACCAACGAATTCTCTTTTTTTGGAATTCTTCAGGTCATCGTAATTCCGAATACGAAAAACCAAAATAAACGAACATTTACCATCCAATTCTCTTTTTTTGGAATTCTTCAGGTCATCGTAATTCCGAATACGAAAAACCAAAATTAACGAACATTTACCAACGAATTCTCTTTTTTTGGAATTTTTCAGGTCATCGTAATTCCAAATACGAAAAACCAAAAATAAACGAACATTTGCCAACGAATTTTCTTTTTTTTTGGAATTCTTCGGGTCATCGTAATTCCGAATACAAAAATTCTTTTTAAAAATCAAAAAAAGAAAGCAAACGCCTCGTCACGAGGCGTTTCGTCCAAAGATCGTTATACGTCGACGTCGATCATTATTGCACTTTCGAATGTCCCCCCCGGGAAACAAAAGAACACAATCGTAAAAATGTTTCATCGCTGCGCTCGTACTCGTTTTTTTAACGAGCTTTTGGCGTGCTCGAGCCCGCAGGCCACACCGCCGACTATCAAATCTTTACGCGTTTGGTTTTATACCCGATCATTTTTAAAACTGATGGATTTTTTTATTTTTCCACCCCTTCGTTTCTGGGCGAAAACCCATCGATCATTTCTTGTTATTTTTTTTTTTTTTTCATTTTCGCTAAGTATTTTGAAAGCAGCCAAGAAGCGATACGTATTCGGAACACACGAGTTTCCTATCGATCACTGAAATATCCGGGGCTAAACTCTGCATCGTTCCGATGCAATTGGAAGTCGACGTTTTTTTTTTATGATTTTTCGATAAACCGATATTTATTTTTTAATTTCGGCGACGATGACAGAAATTTTCTGCAGAATGCCGGAAACCGATAATCCGGATATTGAATTTCAAGATATTTTTGGAAAAACTCGAATAAACGAATATTCAGGTTTTTTTTTAATCGACGAAAGTTTTATAACGTTTTAAGAATTGAAATTTGAATATCGAGCAAAATTCGGAGTTTTTGCGATTAGGGTTAAAAGATAATTATTTTCTTTTTAAATAAATATTTTTTATGCAATTTTACCACCTAAGCTTCTGGACTGAAACTATTATTTAAAGATGTTCTATGAAAAATTGTGATTTCGTAGATACGTTCGATAAAAGTTACTCAAATTTGAGCTTCGCTTATCGTGAAAAATGGCTCGTAATTTCAAATACGAAAAAAAGATACAAATAAACGCACATTTACAAACCAAGTTTTTCTTTATTTTTTATTTTTGAGGTGATCGTAATTCCGAATACGAAAAAAAAATACAAATAAACAAACATTTACCAACAATTTTTTTTTGAGGTGATCGTAATTTTAAAAACGAAAAAAAGGTGAAAATGAATAATTATTTCCCAATTAATTTGACTTACCAGGGGAATTAAGATGACCTGAAGAATTCCAAAAAAAGTTCTCTTTTTTTTTGGAATTCTTCAGGTCATTTCCGAAAACGAGAAAAAAAGATAAAAATCTACGAAAATGTTATCTGGATTTTCAATAATTAACCATAGAAGGCGTTTCCACCATCGAATTAATTTCCCACATCGATCAATCGATCAATCGAAGCGAAAACTGTTTTTGGCAGTCTGGAAAAAGGCGTCGGATAATCATTGAAAAGTGGAGATCCGCTGGTGTTTCATGAAGGTCCAATGTACATTGGAATTCGATATGATCTCGAGAGGTCGAAACGCTGCGTTAAGGGTGATGGTAAGAGGAGGGAAACCGGTCAATATCTGAATAAATGATTAAACGCAATCAGGTTTGATTTACTCACGTCGAATCGTACGGAGTGTGATTGGCGTGTCTCCGGCTAGTGAACATCGACCCTCGCTTAAGCGTCGATGTAACGTGTGTCCTCAAAGTCCGAATTCTTTTTTTTTCTCTCTCTCCAAATTTTCCTTATTTTCGTAAATCAAAACTTCACAAAAATCATTTTTCAAGAAATCACGAGTCACAACATAGCCGGATGGTAAATTGGTGTTTCTCGATGAATCTTCGTCCTCGCGTTGTATCAGGTATCATCGTTGTAGGATTTCACTCAAATGCTCGTCACTAATAGTCACTAATGAGGACGTAAGCTGTTATCAAAATTTCCAGTCATCAAAACCATTTAAAAATTACGAGCGATGATTATTCTCGTAGCCATCAATGAGAACCAAAAACGGTGCAATGAGCCAATGAGAAATGGATATCAGTACGATCACATTGGTCCAATCTTTTTTTAAGCTCGAAATTTTCCAGCCTCAGTAAAAGTTGAAAAATCGTGAAAGCTGATAATAAAACGATCATGGGAGGATCACTGACACCTGGATAACTGTCGAAGCATCAAGATGTCCACATAGCGTCGCCGGTGTGAATCTCCATTTCTACCGGAAGTTCGCAACCCCGATCGGCTTTCTACAAGCGCAGTATCAACGTAGGATGTACGAAGTGATCGTGTGCGTACACACACGAGGAGAAACCCTGTGTACGGCCTTAATCCACGTGACCGAGGGCACTATAGACTCATAGTCAACGACAATCCGGAAAACGTGGCCTCTTGGTCATACGTGTATTATTCGTACAATCCCATCGTATTATTCATTCATCCATAATTCACACGAAAAAAGTAGCCCAAACTCATTTCCTCCGGAAAACCAAAAAAAAAAAAGAAAACAACGTAAAACTTCCAAACGTTTGATGCCGATTATAGAACTTTTTCTATGAAGATTTCCAGACGGATCAAAGCTTTCCAAATTAGCTGAAAATTTCTATTTCCGGTGGTGATTTTCGTGTTGTTTTTTTTGAGGATGGCAGCCTTTCGTTGACGCAGTCAGGGACTTGGTGATGAAGCTGGTTTCGTCGTTGCTTCCTACTTTTTTTCTTTTTTCTGAATTTTCTTCCTTTTCTTCCATCCACTTTTGGATCCTTTTCGCCAAAGAGGCCCAATGGATGAACGTGTATTATTCGTACAATCCCATCGTATTATTCATTCATCCATAATTCACACGAAAAAAGTAGCCCAAACTCATTTCCTCCGGAAAACCAAAAACAGAAAACAACTTAAAACTCCAAACGTTTGATGCCGTGTATAGAACTTTTTCTATGAAGATTTCCAGACGGATCAAAGCTTTCCAAATTAGCTGGAAATTTCTATTTCCGGTGGTGATTTTCGTGTTGTTTTTTTTTGAGGATCGCAGCCTTTCGTTGACGCAGTCAGGGACTTGGTGATAAAGCTGGTTTCGTCGTTGCTACCTATTTTTTTCTTGTTTCCTACTTTCCTTCCTTTCCTTCCATCCTTTTTTGGATCCTTTTCGCGAAAGAGACCCAACGGATGAACGAGACCGAAAAGGCGTGTACTGAGAAAGATGCCTGTGCGCACAGGTAGGGATCGTAGTGGATATCCAAGGGACCGATGAGAGCCGACCGTCAGCCGCGGTGTCTCGAACGAAACTGGCTTCGTCAGAGGGTCGCGTGTGTTGCCTGGTAGCGCTGGGCTCTCCCACCAGGGGAGAGAAGAGCCCCGCCAGGGGAAAGAGGATTTTCTCACTCTCTGCTCCCTTTTCTCCCTAGTGTATCTTCGCCGGAAAAGCTTCTACGAAGAAAAGGGTGCCGCGTGGACTTTTGATGCCACACGGGATCGAGGATTTCCAGAGGAGGACTTGCAGCACTTGAGGTGAACGCCTATGCAATACTTTACGACGAGCCAAGCAAGCGTAAAGAAAAAAAAGGAAAATCCAGAATTCTTTTTTCGACGTTTTACGAAATATGCCAAAGTAGTCCACTTGGGGTACGAATAAAAGGGCGTAACTTTTCGAGCAGAGGAGAGGAAGGTCGTTGAAAAAATTCAATGGGATGGAAGGAGAAGAAACTTTGGTAGTATGGAAGGAAAAAGAGGACTGGGAAAAATGGACAGGGACGAATCAAAAAGAGGGAGAAAGAGACAGAAAGTAGAAGAGGAAAACGGACACGAGAAATTTTGGAATTTCTAGTGTAGAGAGTATGCCTAACGTACTGCAGGATCGGAACTTCCGATCCGCACTGATTCCACGAGAGTTGCGGACTCCACTCGGTACACTCGACCTATAACTCCATCCTTCTCGTTTTTCGCCTCCCTCGATCTCTACGTTCGTTTGCCTCGTTCCTTCTCGTTCTCCCGGTGATCGTCGTATAGTCGTCTTCTCCGTCGTTCGCTAGGTGAAAGACTCCGGGATCTGCGCAGTCCGATGGCTGTACAATCACCACCACCAGCTACCCCGGTACGAGGCCGGCAACGCACCACCAACCGACCCACACCCTACCAGTACCCTGCCCAACTAAAACCCCTGCGGCACCCCCCCCCCCCCCCCCCCCCCCCCCCCCCCCCTCGCTCTTTGTCCATGGTGGTACATACCGAACCCTACGTTGGTACAGATTCGACACGTACACGTTACGATACACCCTGTATAAACGACACGTCAGAATTAGCAAAAGACTCCAAGCGAAGAAAAAATCGAAAAATTATTTTCCACTTTATTATTGATGAAGTCTGATTTTTGAAAAGTCGATTTTTTCAAAGATTGGAAAAATCGTGGTATGTTTGCGTCCTAGAAGCTGCTTAGAAACTTGGTGGTTTCCTGATGGAAAATCGAAACTTCCGGTGCGATAAAAAATTGGAAACTTGGAACAATAATTAGCGGATTGATCATCGATGAACTCTGATTTTTGAAAGGTCGAATTTTCCAAAGATTGGAAAAATCATAATATCATTGCCTCCAATGAGGGTGCTGAAAAACTCATTGGATTCCTGATGGAAAATCGAAACTTCCAGTGCGACAAAAAGTTGGAAACTTGGAACAATAATTATCGGATTGATCATCGATGAATTCTGATTTTTCGAAAGTCAAATTTTTCAAACATTGGAAAAATCATAATATCATTGCCTGCAATCAGGATGCTGAAAAAAACTCATTTTTCTTCCTGTTGGAAAATAAAAACTTCGACTACGACAAAAAGTTCCAAACTCCGGGAAAGAAAAATCTTCGAAATTTGAAAAGGCGTTACACTTTAATGGAAACATTCACCAAAATATTTTCTCGGCGCTTGAAAAGATTTATTAATTCTCGATGGACGGTAAGACTGCAATCATTTTCTCGTCAGTCTGACGCGATAATAACAGCCCGCTTGGAAGATTGAGAAGAAAATAGAAATCTGAAGGGCGTGATGAAGAATCGAGAAACCGGTTATTACCATTTTTTTTCCTTTCTTTCTTTCCTTTTTTTTCAACTTTTTTCTGCCTGCTCGAACGCCAGGTTGCGGACGTTGCCGCGGAGCAGGTGCGAAGAGAACATTTGGCTCGGGGCTCCGCTATCTACCAACGCTCGCACAGGCACACCCACACTTTCAACCGTTGTTTCACACCAAAGCACTTTTTTTGAAAACGGTCGTTACGTTTTTTTTTTTTGTTTTTTCGAACGATTCGTTGATTTCGAGTACTTCGTGATCCTTGTAATGACTTTTTTTCGAACGAGATACTGTAAAAAAGCACCTGTGGTCGTTTGAAAAATGTTTTGACGGTGTTGGGGCGATATAGAGTCCGGAGAGAATTTAGTATAGTAGTCTGATCACTGATATGGTCTAGTATCATTGGGATGGTTTTCGTAAAGTTCATAGAAAATTTGAAAAGTCACCTGACTTCTTTATTACAAAATAATTGCATTCTCGTCTTAAAAATACTTAAAAATTGAAGATTTCGAGAAAAAGTCTTTAAACTTATGTAATTTTACGTAAAGTCTTTAAACTTACGTAATTTTACGTAAAATCTTTAAACTTACGTAATAAGTGCATTCTCGTCTCAAAAATGCTTTAAAATTAATTATTTTAAGAAAAAGTCTTTAAACTTACATAATTTTACGTAAAGTCTCTAAACTTACGTAATTATTACAACGTAAGTTTAACTCAGGTAACTAACTTTTTTACGACAAAATAATTGCATTCTCGTCTTAAAAATACTTAAAAATTGAAGATTTTGAGAAAAAGTCTTCAAACTTATGTAATTTTACGTAAAATCTTTAATCTTACGTAATTTTACGTAAAATCTTCAAACTTACGTAATTTTACGTAAAATCTTTAAACTTACATAAACTTACGTAAAATCTTTAAACTTACGTAATTATTACAACGTAACTTTAATTCATGTACCTAACTTCTTTATTACAAAATAATTACATCCTCGTCTTAAAAATACTTAAAAATTGAAGATTTTGAAAAAAAGTCTTCAAACTTACGTAATTTTACGTAAAATCTTTAAACTTACATAATTATTATAACGTAAGTTTAATTCAGGTACCTAACTTCTTTATTACAAAATAATTACATTCTCGTCTTAAAAATACTTAAAAATTGAAGATTTTGAAAAAAAGTCTTTAAACTTACGTAATTATTATAACGGAGTTTCTGCGTTTTCTTCCAGATCAGATTTTTTTTGCTTTCTATCGACTGCAAATTTGTTTGGGTTCGTCACAGCGTGACGGTTCCGACGGATCCGTTTGACTTAATAAATTTGGATTTTTAAAACGTGGGATTTATTAAGCACTGGGCCTTACATGACTCAGGTACCTTATACCCAATACGTAGTGTCATATAGCTTTCCAATACAGTTGAATCAGACAGCTGTTAATCCATAATCTTCTTATCCAGACGTTATCATTCCCACATCCGATAGGATTAGGACATCTCTGTCTTATCGAATAATAGAGACGGGAGAACAGTTCACCAGACTCCATCTGCAGGCATGTGTGCATAGAATCGAAAGCTATAGTCGGCCGTCATGCAGCTGACGAAGAAACGTTCAGTCGACATGTGGAGTATATAGGGGTCACCGGAACATTCCGTTGGTCGAGTTCGCGTTATCGTTTCATAATTCATAAGAACCGTTTTATAATTCCACAAACAGGAAATGCCAAATTGACCATCGTTTCGAACGGGTTTTCCGCACGAATTTTCCTTCGTCCCCCATGACTATTTTGTTGAAGAAGCACAAATTCCACTTTTGCCATCATTGATGTACTATAAATGGACCAAAAACGAATCCAGAGAGAGCTTGAAAGAGGAGAAGAGTTTTCGCGTTTTCCCCTCTCGAGCACACGATTCCCCACCATTGTATAACAATAATAGCATTATTAGGGATGAGAGCTAAAACGAACCCCGCGCTCAACTAGCGCAAACCACTGTACCACCCCACCCTGTATTATCATTCCCCTCGAAACCGAAACTCATTTACTTTCCATAATCGCTACTGACAGGTATCTGTACTATATTTATGCAGTCCATAGTTGCATGTCTTTCGAACGAGAAATATTCGGACGTCACGCCGGAAATTACGGTTTTCGAGGTGGACGAGGTTTGTTGAAAAATGAAGAGGTCAAATTGAAAAAATTGACGGTCAAGTTGAAAAAATGAGTGGTAAAAAAAATAGGGGTGAAATAAAACAATTAGGGATCGAAGTTACAAAATTAGGGGTTAAAATAAAAAAATTAGTGGTAACAAAAAAACTTAGGGGTTGAATAAACAAATCAGGAGTCAAATAAAAAACTTAAGGGTCAGATAAAAAAAATTTGGGATCGAATAAAAAAATTAGAGATCAAAATAAAAAATTAGGCTTCAAAGTTGAGAAATTAGAGGTTAAAATAAACAAATTAGGAGTGAAATAAAAAACTTTGGGGTTGAATAAAAAAATCAGGAGTCAAATAAAAAACTCAAGGGTTAAATAAAAAAAATGTGGGGTCAAATAAAAAAAATTTGGGATCAAATAAAAAAATTGGAGGTTGAATAAAAAAATCAGGAGTCAAACAAAAAACTTAAGGGACAAATAAATAAATAATAAACTTAAGGGACAAATTAGGTGTCAAATAAAAAAATGTTGTGTTCAAATTAAAACAATTAGGGATGAAATTAAAAACCGACGAATTTTTATTAAAACCTCGTTAAATCCATTAAAACGAAACGCACGATAGCTATTTTCAATATAACATTTAAACTTTAAAAGAGATGCGATTTTCGAAACTCGCGTGCTCGTTTGAATTCCTTCACTGAATTATTTACGCGTGGTGAAGTCTTCTCTGTAATTTGATCTTCCATTTTCTGTCGATTCGGTGGGATCTAAAGAAATATAAAGGCCACTCAACGTTTTTCTTCGATGTGACAGCGACACGCTTCGGCGCCTTCGTGATCAAACGTTAGCTACGACTTGACGTCTCCTGGTGAAATTCCCCAGTCTCATGACAGCCGCAACGAGAAGCAAGTCGTGGAAGCTCTGACACCTACTTCGATCTCGGCTCACCCAATTCCACCGTTCCTCATATTTACATTTGGATTATCGTTCGAATTCGATTTTTTTTTATTTCCTCCGAGGGGGATTACTTTGAAGGGGATAAAATAGATATTGATGAATAAATAAATCTCGAAATAAATATTTTTCTCGTAAAATAAAAAGTTAAAAAAAAACCTTATTTATTAACAAACAATTTATATTTATTAACCAAATATTATTATTATTGAAAAATTATATATATATAGATATATATATTTCAATATTCCGAAACTTCAAATTTTGTTTGGGTTCGTTTAAAATCAAACTAACGACCCCAAACAAACCCAAATAAATTTCGTGAATCTTTTGCTTTAGGAAATTTGTAGTTCCAGAATTTTCGAAATTCGGAATTCTGAGCCTTCTGGTCAATCGAAATTCGTGTTTCCTACCCAACCCCAAGTTTTATTAATAAATCAGATTTTTTAAAACTCTTTTATTTTTTTCAGAAAAATATTTATTAATTCATCAATATCTATTTTAATATATATTTGATATACATATATATCGATCTATATATACCCATGTAAAAAGAGGTTCCAAAAGAGGTCTCGAAAAAACCATTCGAAGAGCCCATCTCATCCCAAAATGGCGTTGCCGAAACTTTTTATAAAAAGGGTTGGTCACATTATAATTGTCACTCCGTATATATTCTTGGCCCTCGAGTACGATGGTACAGAAAGTCATAAATAAAAAAGCGCACACACTCGTATAGCTCGTGCGGAGACGTGGGCGATTATATCGCATAATGTAACCGCGACCGTCGCGGCGCTTATCTCACCTATGCCAGGGAGCGCAAAAACAGAGCAACGTGAAGAAAGAAAGGGAAAAAGAGGGAGAGGGGGTGAGGATAAAAGGGAGATGGATATACATTTTTATACCTAGATATACCCCTATATACCTATATATACCCATATATACCTATATATACCCATATATACCTATATATACCCATATATACCCATATATACCTATATATACCTATATATACCCCTATATACCCATATATACCTCTATATACCTATATATGCCTATATATACCCCTATATATCTATATATACATATATACCTGTTAATACATATATATAAGTATATACGGAGACTAGAAACTTTTTTCTTTCCACCCTCGCTCACGCAATGTCACGCAACTGTTTAATTCGTTCCGACCCCCGACGTTTGTCTTTATGCGGCAATTTTTCTCCCCGCTTCTCTGTAACAACCAACGATTTTATTTTTATTTCATGTTTTTGTTTTTTTTTTTTTTTTTTTTTTTTTTTTTTTTTTTTTTTTTTTTTTTTTTTTTTTTTTTTTTTTTTTTTTTTTTTTTTTTTTTTTTTTTTTTT
>JAPYZJ010008348.1:0-17671 GCA_030522765.1 Ophioninae sp. B BG-2022a
TTTCGTTTTTTGAACTAATTTTTACGATTTTTTTTCGCCGAGAAATTCGATTTTTCGTCCGGATAGAAAAATTATTGGATGCCTAATACTTTTGGCCAACGCTGTATGATCCCTTATATGATATGTTCCCTTTCTACGAAAAACGCTTTAGCGACCGTAAAAATTTGAATTTTGATTGAAAAATTTGAGTGAACGTTAAAAAAAGTGTATACTATACGATAATGCAAAAAAAAAACGATTTTTTTAAAATTTCACACTGAGACGATCTCTTAATCGAGACTCCTGAAAGTCTTAAAACTAAAACTGCCCTCGCCATATTTTCTTTATTTTTTATACGTTGGATCTTAGCGAACTTTCTCGTCGAGAGAAAAACAAAGTTCGCGATCAAACGTTAAAATTTCCCTGAAATTTCACGAGAACAATTCTACGCGTGGGCCTCTATTTTTCCATCGTTAATTGCTAAACGCACGTTGCGCGTATCGTTGGTTTTTTTTTTCTTCGTCGAATTTGATGATGTTTCTTTCTCTTTATTTTTCGTTGCTCGGTTAGACTACAACAATGATGATCTTTGGATTGAAAACGAAACTGACGCGCACGCGTAAACTCGAACGATACTGAAACTCTCTCCCTCGCGATTTTCCACTCGACGAGCCAACAGAACGAATAATCGACGAAGCGCACGAACGTACGTAAGAAAACGCCAAAGCGAGTAGTGAATCGCATGCCAGATTCGGACTTGCTCACTCCTACTGAAAGAATGAAGGATCGCGTGTACGCGGTACCCTGACAAACTCGCGAATTCTCTTTACCCCTTAAAAATCAGGGCGAACAGTGGAAACTCAAACCCTTCACTAATTGCAGACTAAAACTGGAAACCGATAAAAAAACTCAAAATTTCCCTTCAAGTTTTCATCCTTGAAACGCAACGAATTATTTTGATCCATTTCGTTTTTTTTCTCTTTTCCATTATTTGACAAAATCATTCAATAGCGTTTTTGAAATTTTTGCAAATTTAAAGTTTCGTAAAATGTACTTTTTTTTGTAAATTTTTTTACGAAGTTTTATGAATTTATTTGGGAAATTTAACGATATATTATTTTTTACGGGGAAAATAGAGTTTTTACAAATACTTCATGAAAATTTACGAAAAATTTGTAGCTTCATTCAGGACCGGTGAACAAGAATTCTTCAAAATGTTCGCGTGCCTTTCTGAGTTCAAACCTGCTGATATAGATTTCGGTAATAAAAAAGGAAACATTAATAATAAAATGAAAACTATCGGCGAGTGTTTCGAAAAGAAGAAAACGAATTTAAAACAAAAACCAAGAATTGCATAGCTAGAAAAATAGATAATTTTAAGGATATTTAATTTTATTCTCACTTATATTAATTACGACTTGAAACGTTCTACGTATTTTTATCAGAGTAGCTCTCCCACGATGGAAAAAACGATTTGATAATAAAACTAATAATGAAAAAAAAAAACAAATAAAAATAGATATATTTTTATCTTAGATATTATTATCTAAGATAAAAACATATCTAAATAAATCTAAATAAATCTAAATAAATCTAAATAAATCTAAATAAATCTAAATAAATCTAAATAAATCTAAAAAATATATCTAAATAAAAAATGAAGAAAAAAATAATAAATAATCGTTGCAAATAAACGATGGAAACTCAAACGTCATCAGGATCTGGATGTTGAAGAAAGTAGCAAAATTCTGAGGCGGTAGATAGAGGGCCCTCATTGGCGTGGTGGTTGGTAGGCAGTAGAGCTCGGGTTAGAGGAAAGACGATGATCGAAGTGGCGTGTTACCCGGCGATGCGTGCACCAGGGGAAGACTTGGAGAACGAGCGAGGGTACGAAAGAGAGAGAGAGAGAGAGAGAGAGAGAGAGAGAGAGAGAGAGAGAAACAAGGGTAACGGGGGGATTTTGGTCTCGTCGCGAAGCTACGGCACGCACAGAAGTGGCGGCTCCAACGGGTACGAAGGGGTTAAGAAAGGTTGAGTAGTTGGCGATCCAAGCGAACAAACGGGATCGCAGAACGACGAGGAAAGTTCGCAAATTCGGTGAACGCCGATAAAACTCTTCGAACCGCCTTGAACCTGCGCGAGGGTTAACCTTCGAACCGCGAGAGGGCTCGACTTTTGTAATAACGGTTGTAAACGGGCGTGCGCGAAGAATAACAAACAACAACAAAAAGCAACAAAACAAACAAAAAATGTAAGAAAGTCCTTCGGCCGTTGAAAACAGTCCTGCGAAAAAGAAGGAGGAAAATAAGAAGAAAAAAAAAGAAACGCGAGGATACGAAACGAAAGAAAAAAAAAAAAAGAAGAAAAAAAAATCGAAGTACGGAACAGCAACGAATTGAGAAAATAACGTCTCATTTCCTCGGATGTTCGCGCCCCGGGACTGCGCATATGCCCGTGTGCGCAACGCGCGCGGCCCCCCAGCGATCGTTCTTTTCCTCCGTTCGTCTTTTTTTCTCGCTGCTTTTTTGCTCGTTTTATTTGTTCATTTATTTCAGTTTTTTTTCGGCTTCTCTCTCGTTCGCGTGTAATAACATACAATTTGGCCGAAGAATCGCGATCGAAGGCACCGAGTGCGCCCTCTGTCCAAGGATAAAACACGTACGCGAGGCGCGTGTATAAACATGACCCCAAAAGAATAGCTCTCGGCTGTACTTTCAGCAGAAATTTGTCAGAAGTCCCCCCCCCCCACCCCCCCCCCCCCCCCCCCCCCCCCCCCCCCCCTATGGGGATTTAATAGGGACGTACATGGGAAATTCATTTCGAAATTCAATTATCCATTGTCACCTGGTTTACGTCTTTTGAGAATTATTAATACCGTATCGAAGGTACGTGGAAAAGATTGGGTTGATTGATGTTTGGAATGCAACGTTTTTTTTTGTTTTTTTTTTTTTAATTAATTTATTTATTTTTAATTTTTTACTTTTCGTATTACGATTTGTTTATGTTCAATCGTAGATTCCGCAATGAAAATCTCGAAAAATATCCACGCGACTGTTTTTTTCGAAACGGCCAAAAAAAGTTGTGAATTATCAAGGAAAAAAAGCTATACTTTCGTTCCAACCAAATCGCGACCGTGCACGTGAGTGAATATTACGTCAGAGTTGCAGTTGAATCAATAAAAAACAGAAAAAGATAATTATCAGTAGATTTTCAACAATGGCGTTGGAACCGATATGAAAAATAAACTTTTCCAAGCGAGTCGTACGTTTTTTAAAACGAGATTAAAACTTTTCCGAAATCTTTTGTTTTTGTATATTTTTCTGTTAAGAAAATTCGAGGTATAGAATTGAATGGGAGTCATGAAGGGTTTAATGACTACTCCTAAATGAGGGCACTTCAGCAAAAGATGTTTTGAAAAACGATAAGAGAAAGAAGAATAATACTCGTTGCAGGCAAACGTTGCAAAATTCATCAGAGTACTGGAATTCGGTTAATACGATGAATTTCAATGGGGAATCCAATGAGAATTCAACGAAGGAGCGCGACAGTTTTTCACTATAAATACATACAAAGTTTCGTGTACGATTTCGAGTTCGTGATCCAAAAGATCGTAACATTAGATCTGAATTTGTTTGGGTTTGTTAGGGAATTTAAAAAATCGTGACAAATGTGAAAATCGATTCCCTACTGCAATTTCTGCGCAGAGCTTTTCTTCCGGCGAAAGCTTTTAAGTTGGAAAGACTTCCAGGACTTTTTCGATCTGATGGAAAGAACCATTAGGTATACACGGCTGGAATCGCCGTAAATAAAAAATTGGCCGGAAGTGACAAATCGTTGGAGAAAAGTCCGGAGGAAGAGAAGAAAAAAAAATGAGAGAAAGAGGGAGATGTATAAATACAAATAAGTTCGCACAAATCCTTCGGGTGTCTTCCGTAGCTCCGCCTTCGCTTGGTGCTTTCCTTCTGCACAAGATGGCGTCTTAGAAGTCCCGAGCCTTCGGGATACGACACACGAGAGTTCGCGTATGCGAGGGAATACACGTAGGATAGCAGAGGACGATGAGTATGGCACTGAGCAAACATGGAGATGCGACCACCCTCCCCCGCGAGCCGGCTTTCCGTTCAACCGCGCTTCCGTCCCGACGTAAACTCCGTACTCCCGAGGTTTTTTGTGCATTTTTTTGAAGCACGTCATTAACGATAAAATGAAGCTGAAGAGAAGCATCGTCCTTTGGAATAATTGATAAAGAACTTTTCCGAAAAAAAAACTTTGATCGTCGAATCTCTTTGAGAAAATCAGAGGCTTCAAAAGTGGTCAAGGATCGAAGAGAAGCTTGGGTGGTATCGCCTTGGGGGTAGAGTATCGGCGACGCGCGAGAGAGCATCCACGAAACTCACAAAAATTCGGCAAACGTGAATTTCTTGGGGTTGGGTAGGAAACACGAACTTCGATTGACCAGATGGCTCAAAATTCCGAAACTACGAATTTTCTTAAGGTCGAGCCAGTAAAAGTACGAAATTTGTTTGGGTTTGTTTGGGTTCGTTAGGTTGATTTAAAATCTTTGATTTTAAACAAACCCAAAGACACAAAAAATTTACAAAATTCGTAGTTTCGTAATATTCAAATTCGGAATTTTGAACTTTCTGGTCATTCGAAGTTCGGGTTTCCTTATTGTCAATAATTTTTCGTTGGAACGGAAAATAATGTTGTTCTTTTGTTATTTTCCAAATTTCGTTACTTTGATTTTGTTTATTTTTCAAAATTACGAGTAAGAAATTTTGATCCTTGAAACGATCAACCAAACTTTCGTTAGCAATTTTGAATTTTGCAACAACGAATGTTTTCCTCTTACCGGTTCCAATAAGCCAAATGAAATTCCGAAAAATCAAATAACAATCATATTTTCCATTGGGTTCCAACTCTTAAAACTCAAAACTTCGAACTTTCCTTCGGACAAATCACGACGTAAATCTAGAAAAATTTTTTTTCGATAAAAACAAATATAACAAATGAAAAAATAAGAAAAATATTTTCGTTACAAACGAAACCCAAACCGATGCAAATTTCAACCCCGCGATGTGTGTTCTGTGTTTTAGCGAGACGAGAGGGCCTGGAGGGGTGGCGGAGAGGTTGGGAGGGGAGGATCGAGGAAAACTCGGAGGGGCACAGAAACAGCAAGCGTGAGGAAAAGAGAGGGCGCTCCGAGTGTGGACTGCAATTACGTATGCACCTCTCTTGCGAGCCCGTGGCTTATTCACGGTTCGCTGCGCTTCCTTCCTGTCTGTGCCGCAACCACTGCCAATCGGCGAGTCCTCTCGTCTGGTCTCCTCTCGCGGTCCGTTTTTCCTACCAGCGTTTTCATGTTTCTCCTCGATCTTTTTCGTTTCGTCCCCTTAATTTTATCAGACATCTGATTCTCTTTTGTTTCATCAACAAAACCAGGGTGGGGGGGGGGGGGGGCTTTCTTCATAGTTTTCCAAAAACCAAAAGAATCATCGTAAACCGAAAATCTCCAGGATATCTCTCATCCTGGAGATCGTATTTCTAAATGTTGTTATTGATATATTTTTTTCTTTTTTTTTGCAATTTCATTATTATTTTGAATTATATAGTTTTTTATTATTAAAATTATTATTTGTATTTTTATTTTTGTTGTATACATTTATTATAATATTTTATTATAGAATTATTATTTTTATTGTATTATTTAGTTTCCTCCTGTAATTATTATTTTATTAGACTTGGTTTTTTTAGTTGGTTAGTTCTTAGTCGTTATTATTAATTGCAATGTGTATCATTATTATTATTTATATTCTTATTATGTTATTATTTTTGTATATTGCACCGTATTGCCCGAAAATTTTACTGGGGCATATTAAAATCTATCATCATCATCATCATCATCCCGTCATCACAGATCGGCAACCCAAAAAAACCCAAACAAACCCAAACGCTGTTTTTTCTTCCCGGGCTAACGTTTGATTCGCCCAAGTGCCGGAATCGAGTAATTCAAGGGTAATGAAAGTCAAGTCCTTCAGTGTACACAATGGATAATAAAAGGGAATTTTTTATTTCGATTAGCAAGCTCCCGATCATTCTCCCTTTTTTTTTGTTCTCCGAAGCCTTTTTCTCCTTCTTCTTCGTCTTTTTTTCACTTCTTCCTTTTTTGTTTTTTTTTTCACTTTTTTTTACCCGTCGTTATTATGATTATTTCGGTAGGGAGTACAAGAGACTCAACGGGTATGATCCAGTCGGCGCGAATCAGGGATATCGCGTTCCAAGCCGCGTTGTGCGTCGATCGCGGTTTCAACCACATATATATATAGGGTGTGTCGTAAATAGTGGTCCACCGTTAAGGATTTCATTTACCAAATAGTTAACTATAACATATTAAAATTTCAACCACTTTTATCAAAGGGATTCCAACACCCTTTTTTTTTCATTTTTTTGACGAATTTCTTTTCCGTTGTTCCAAATTTGGCTGCATTTTCAAAAACGATCGTTATTGTTTTATTTTTATTCCTGTTCTATGCTGCTGAATGATGGAGCAATCGTGAAAAATGGGTGTGAAGTAAATAAAATACAATCCATAAAAAACAATGAGGTTGAAGCTTGCAACGTTGCGACGCAACGAAAATATTTTTTAATTTCTCTATGTTTTTTCCACTGTAATCGTAAATGAAATATCTCAATAATTATAAAAGTCTTTATCGTGATAACCTAGAATTCAAATATGAAAACAAAAATTTCGCTAAATAATAAGATTTGAGGAAATAAAAAAATTAGAAAAGAAATTTCGTTGCGTCGCGATGCGAACTTCAAGTCCATAAAAAACAATCATTTTTCACGAAATTTTTGTTTCTTTGGCAACCCTTGAATAAAAATTGTTAAAATAATAAAATGTTATAGTCAACTATCTGGTATATCGAATCTTGAATGGTGGACCACTATTTACGACACACCCTGTATATATATATATATATATATATATATATATATATATATCCCAACCCCAACATGTACAAATCGTATACGACGACACGTACATTCACGAATACTTCGAAATTCTCTAGATCGAGTTTCGTGTACGTACCTCGCTCCCTTTTATACCGTTCATCCACCGAGAAACGTTTTTCGGCAACTTTTGGCTTCTCCCTGTCTCTCTCTCCCTTCCACATATTCTTGTACGAGTACGTGGCAAGATATGTAACATCGTGGATCATACATTAAACATACACATTCATAGTCCATTTAACTTTCTTTCTCATCCCCCCCCCCCGCCGATACGCCAGACCATGAACCACCTCTCGTGACCGACGTCCGTGGCAAAAAGGCCACGACGTTCAAACCTCTTCCCGGACTGATTTTAGCACCCCACCCCCACCCCCCTGGGCACAAAACGTACTTTTTGCACGTTCTGACCACGACCCCGTCGTTCGCCTTTTTTTTGCGTCACGCTCGACCTAAAATACACCGAAACGCGTGTGAGCTCGTTGCCGATGGAATTTCACGTGTAAAAGAGAAAAAAAAAAATTCATCTTCCGAAGTACGAGGAGGAATACTCCGAGAAGCTCGGAATGAGGTTAGGTTGAAATTTCTGATGGGAGAATATGAATATACATATGTATATATTGTGTTGTTTTTTTAAGTATTTTTTTTGCGCTTATCGTACGCTTGCGATAACGCTCACGACGGACACTCGATACATTCTTGTATCGAGGATTTATGGAG
The DNA here is from genome assembly GCA_030522765.1 of Ophioninae sp. B BG-2022a. Lineage (NCBI taxonomy): Eukaryota > Metazoa > Arthropoda > Insecta > Hymenoptera > Ichneumonidae > Ophioninae sp. B BG-2022a. The sequence goes on from JAPYZJ010008348.1 coordinate 7,711, forward strand.
TCGTCGGGCCAATTTATTGGTTGGATAATTAAATGTGTGTAATGGCCGATCGAATTTATGTCTCGGCGTATCGTGCCAATGTCGTTCTTTCGTTTCGCGGCGAGTTTCCACGCGCGCGCTCCTGGGAATCGCCGATTAAGGAGGACTAGGCCAATGTGAACATTTGGAAATGTTGATCGTTAGCTTGTTCTATTTTTTCAAATATTTTTTTTTACTTGAATCGTCAAACGCGAAAAATGTTTTTTTTTTTTTTCGTTGTCATTGAAATACGATTTTCGAGAAAAAGAATCGGTTAAGTCTCAATCAATATTTATCTCTTTCACGAGAAAACACTTGGTTTTTTTTTTCCTTCGATTTTTTTAATACAATTTTTGAAATTTGTTAATTTCCGTTGTAACGCAAGAAAGATTTGTTTACAAATAAAAATAATGAATCTCTAATAAGAATGAACAATTCATACAATATTTCTCGTGTACACAGGTATATGTAGAATAATAACAAAAATAATAATAATAACATTTTGGCCAACAAAAAAAAATCAAAAACTGATTTTCTCTGTACCCCAAATATTTCGAAATATCAAGAAAAAAAAACCACAAAACAAAAACGCGTAGTTTTCCAAAATTCTCGGTTTGACAAAAAAAAAAAAAATAACACGGAAACCCCGAACGGAAAATCGAGTGGACTTCCGGTATCTCCGGAGATTTCAATCGATATTATCGATATAGGGATGAGGAAAAGTAATTTCTTGTTTCTCGTGTGACCCTTGGCTCGAAGCCCGCCACAGTTTAACGCATAAATCTCTCGAATGATGAATAATCGTTAAAAGAGGTTTTACCGAGTGACCGGGACTGCCGAAGAAAGATTTACGTCTGTAGGAAAGAAGGGATCGCGAGACGAAGAGAGAGAGAGAGAGAGAGGGTTGGGGCGCCAATATGTGCAGTCCAGAAAGCCGCGGATGTTAAACGGCGATAACATTCACGCTGTTCTCGTTACGGCCAAGCGTGTTAAATAGTTGGCACATGCTGTTGGTCTTCCCTCTCTCTCTTTCTCTCTCTCTCCCTGGCGATTTTCTCGCTCTATATACAACTATCCGCGCCGACAAATGGCTCCACACAGAAACCGGGTGATCGACCCCTGGTGCACACATTTGCTAACGCCAGCCAACTAACTACGAGAGAGTTCCATCTCACTTTTTTTTCGCTCCCCCTTCCCCTCCCGAACCCGCTATATTTTCTTTCTCGAAGTACGAAGACGTGTGTGCAAATCCTAAATAAATTGCGCGAGCTCCGGATGACTCGCGAACGCGAGCGAGATTGAATGCCACGAGAAAAAAAGGGGGAAAAAAAACAGATGGGAGGGGAGGAGGATTAGTGTGCGGAAGAAATTCTCGTGAATTCTAAAGTATCAGTAACGATCCTCGGTAACTGAGAAATTTGGTTCTCCTATGGGGGTTTGGTTGATGGCAGGATGGACCGCAGAGTTTGGCTTGTGTGAAATAGCCTAACCCCTTAAAGCTTATCGCTGATAAAACGTTCGAAGTGACTATTTATTATGGAATTGAAGGTTCGTAGTCAAACAAACCTATGGACTTGAAGTTCGCATCGTTGCGACGCAACGAAATTTATTTTCTCATTTTTTCATTTCTTTAAATCTATTATTTGGCGGTATATATATTTTTTTTCTATTTCAATTCTATGTTGTCACAATAAAGATTTGTATAATTATTGAGGTATTTTAATTACGATTATATTGAAAGAGAAATAGAGAAATTAAAAAAAAAATTATTTTCGTTGCCTCGCAACGTTGCGAACTTCAACCTCATAACAAACCTAAATAAGTCTAAACGTACCCAGAGATACTCGAGTAATACCCAAACAAATTCGAATTTCCAACCAATGCCAAACAAACCCAAACATACCTAAGATTATTCGAATAAACCCAAAGGAATTCAAATTAATCCGAACAAACCCAAACAAATTCAAATAAACCCGAGCAAACCCAAACATACTCGAACACAACCCAAGCGAACCCAAAAATACCAGAGGAAACCCAAACGAACCCAAACAAATTCAAATTAACCCGAGCAAACCCAAAGATACTCAAACAGAACCCAAGCGAACCCAGAGATACCCAAGGGTATTCGAATAAACCCAAACGAATTCAAGTTAACCCGACCAGACCCAAACAAAGTCAAATAAATTCCAGTAAAACCAAACATACTCAAACCGAACCCAAACAGACCTATAGATCGATAAACAGAATGTTCGATGTTCGATAAAAAGTTTACACTGTACAAATTTCCGATAACATATATAAATGACGAGGGTGAAGTTCGCAACGTTGCGACGCAACGAAAATCATTTTTTATTTTTTATTTCTCTATATCTTTTCCATTGTAATCGTAATTAAAATACCTTAAGAATTAATGAACCTGAATTTTTATTTCCTTGAATTTGACCTGAATACCTTAAGAATTAATGGACCTGATTTTTTATTTCCTTAAATCTATTATTAGGCGACATATTTTTTTTTTCTATTTGAATTCTATGTTGTCACAATAAAGATTTGTATAATTATTGAGGTATTTTAATTACGATTATATTGAAAAAGAAAAATAGAGAAATTGAAAAATTATGATTTTCGTTGCCTCGCAACGTTGCGAACTTCAACCTCATAAGAATTATCCAAATCTTTATTTCAATAACCTAGAATTAAAATCTGAAAAAAAAAAATATTTCTCCAAATAATAGATTGAAGGAAATAAAAAAAATGAGAAAAGAAATTTCGTTGCGTCGCAAAGATCCGAACTTCAAGTCCATTATAAATGTTGGATAGAAAAAAAAAAGGAGAGTGTACTCACTGTGGGCATAATGTGCCGCGGCTGCGGGATGATGAGGCGTCGGTCCAGCATGAGGGTAGTAACCCCTGTAATCGGGATTGACACCAGCACCGCCGGCACCCGACGGTGGCTCGAGGCCCGTCCTCGGCGGCTCGTACCACCTCGCCGCGCTCGATTCGCTGCTCATGTCCATTATGTCGAGAATTTTCGTTGATTTTTTACTCGCGTTAGGGCTAAGCGCCTCACGCTCTCGGTTCGTGGCAGAAATAGGGTGAACGCCGATGAAAACGAATTTATTCAATCTCGAATATTGAGAGATTACGAAAATTTGAAAACGCTACGAATCGCAATATTTTTCGATACTCTTTCGAGTTTCGATCACCGAGAATCCGAGCAACGCTAAAATTTTTCAAATTTCCAACGATAACACGGTTGGTAATTTTTCGAGAACGAATATCAAAGTTCCCGAGGACTCGCGCGTCCTCTTCACCGAGTCCTCGTCGTCATACGTTCACTTCCTCTCGGTATTTATCCGGATTCTGCAACTGACAAGAAAAAAACAACGGATATTAATATCGATTCTTTTTAATTGATAATTTTTTGAAATTCTTGTCGTATTTTCAAGTCTCAAAAGTCTTTCGTATAATAAACGTTTTTTCCGGAAATCGCGAAAGGCATAACGATTTTTTAACGATTTTAAAAGAAATAGTTTCTGAGAAAAATACAACACAAAGAAACGTCACGCGAAATTCGAAATCGTTATATTTTTATCGTGATGAAATTCCGGCCATCTCGCGTACCAAATTTTGTTCAAAATTTCAGACGAGAAATTCATCCGGTTTTTCTCTAGATAAGTTTTGCCACTTTTCTCGAAATGATTTTTTCGAAATATGATTTTTGGCGCTTCGAAGAACGGAGTTCGATAAAAAAAATCGATAAGACGAGCCACGAAATTCCAGCTTGCACTCTTCGCTGAATATATCGAAAGAACGAAAAAACAAAGAGCGAGAAGCCCAAAGTTCTCCTGGAGTCAAGCCCGTGAAACGTAATACGAACGAGTGTGTCATCGATAACGCACGGCGCCGAATCATTTTCGCGATTTCACCGGATTGTTTCGCTCGTCGATTGTCGCTTCGTAACCGAAACGGAAAAAATCGCAAATCGAAAAAAAGATCGAAAAACAGAAAAACCAGACACTAAGAACGTTTAATCTCCGAAATTGCAAAAAAAAGGGGGGACAAAAAAACGTTGATATTTCGGGAGAACGTTGAAAACGCGAAATCGATCAAAAAAACAAGATTTTTCGTCTTACCGTAAATCGAATTTTTGTTTCGAATTTTGTCTCGCGGGAACGAAACTCGCGACGAGAAAAATAACGATTTTTAACAAATTCCCGTACACTTGGCTCGTCCGCGCTCGCACGGTCCGTAAAATACTCGAAGAAAAAAAAAACAAAATCGTTTATCGATATTTTTATATCTTATCGAGAACCAAAAAAAAAATAGACCGGAGATAAGATTAAGCAAGATCGACGAAAACGAAAAGGAAAAAAGAAGAAAAAAACTCATTGAGGCATCCGAAAAATCCACAGTCTCGATTATTAATACTTATTAAATTTCTTTTTTTTGGACGAAGAAAAATTTGAAAATAAAGTTTATAAAAAATAGATGGAAAAATAATGAAAGAACGTTTGCTTAATGAAGATATCGCGATTGACAAAAGTTTCGAAACGTTTATGTTTTGTTATTCGTTATCTCTTAAAAAAAAAAGAAGAAAAAAGAAACGTAAAAGCGTTCGATGCAATGGAACCAAGTCTATCCACCACACGTCCAATTTTCGTGTTTCTCGAGTTCAGAAATCGCGTTCTGCGATAATTAACGAACCGATCAATTATCGTGTATCTCGTCGCGATCCTCGCTCGATTATCGCTGTCACGAGATATCGAGAGTGTCAAAATGCATCCCGAGAAAAGAGAGGAAAAAAACGTGGTTCGGGGAAAACACACAAAGTCGAATGCATCGGGCGAAGGTCCGTTCCAAACTACTGCGATGAAAATTGAGTTACGAAGCTCGTGCAATCTTGATTTTTCATCGATCCGTGAATATCGCACGAAGATTATTATTTTTTAATTTCTCGACTTTTTTTTTCACTGAAATCGTAAGTAAAATACCTCTCTAATTAAACAAGTTTTTATTGTGATAACCTATAATCCAAATATGAAAAAAATATTTCGCCAAACAATAAATCTAAGGAAATAAAAAAATGACAAAAAAAATTTCATTTCGTCGCAGCGAGACGAACTTCAAGCCCATATTCTCATCTGATTTTCACGTAACCAATATTCACAAATCAACTCCCCAAAAATCGTTTTTTTTTTTTCAATTTCAAACTTTTTTCTCACTCCCCAATCCATTTCCTACTGTTTCATATTACGGATCCTTCCCAAGGATCTTCTAAAACAAACCCGTCATCCATTTTCAATTTTACCATTTCTTGGTACGATTTGAAAATCAATGATCCACTAATCTTCACGAAAGCCCAAAAAAAACCTTTCCGCCACCCTTCGTAATCTCCGATTATCCTCAGCAGAAAGATGTCCAAATCTTCAAGCCCAATACCCCCAAAAAAGATTTAACTTCGCAACGTCTCTACGAAAATGATTATTTTTCAATTTCTCTATATTTTTCAAACAGAATTTTTATTATTTTTCTATATTTTTTATATTCTAATATTTCTCTAATATTTTTTTATTCTAATATTTCTCTATATTTTTTAAAGAGAATTCAACACTAAAATTCAAATAAATAAGAAAACATAAAAAAACAAAGGCCTCGCGAACAAATAAAACTCAGCAAAAAATACAAAAAAAAATTTAAAAAGAATTCTTCGAGTCGCAGCAATGCGAAATTCCATTCAACCCAAAAAAAAAAATGAATCTTCGAGTCGTTCCAACGCTGAAAACGCGAGCGTTTTTCGCGCGCGTCTCGAAGTCGCTATTGTTGTTTTTTTTCATTTCAGGTATCCACCCAATTACAATAAACCGAATGAATCGGGTTCGAATCCTGGATCTGACGCGAGATCGATCGCGTACATATTCATGTATGCAAAAGTAGAGGAAGTCGAAGGAAACGAGATCAAGCCCAACGAGCGAAGATACGATCGATTTGTATAACAGTGAACGATTATACGATCTCTCGTCATTCACCGTCGGGCTCGAAAAGCCCACAATCGTTCGGACGTCAATTTCGGATGGACGAAAGTTGCGAAGGAGAGGGTGGGGCAGAGATCGAACGAGGAGAGAAAAATGATTGAAAACTTTGTCTCGGAGATAGGTCCGATTGACATTGACTCGGAGACCCCAAAAAGCGTGGGTGGATTATTGGATTGGAAGAGGCTTTGGGGGAGGGGGTAAAAATCGTGGGAAAAATGTTAGTCTCTTCACCCCCGACGAAATCGAGAATTTCAAAGGTTGGAAAGTTCTCGAACGCGTGATTTTTACAGGAACGATATTGACGATATTCTCGAGCGAGTGACTCGATTCTTCGGATTTGTCTTCGGGAACGAGAATATCGGTAAAAAGATATGGGATCCCGAGCCGCGAACCCCGAACGAAACAAAAAGCTGTCGTCGAACTCTCTCGTCGATCGACCAGAAACGGACGAAAACGAGAAAAGAAATAAAAATAAAGGAGAGAAGAAGGAAAAATCGAAAAAAAAAAATTGAAGACGAAGGGTACGTGTGTTGCAATCTCGTCGATGCGTAATTCAGGAGGGGCAGATTATACGGAAATGTTTTTTTTTGTTTTTTTTTTCTGTGCGATGAGGCTCGATCGATTCGCGTTTATCAGAAATAAACAGAGGTGAAAATTTATTGATCTTCGGTCGCACACACGTGCCGGGATTTGGGAATCAATCGAATCGATCGCGAAACCCCCACGCGAACGTTTCGTTGTTTGGAAAGTATTTTTTTCTTTCGCGTCTTTTAAAAAATCGTTGAAAAAAAAAAAAGAAAAGTAAATGCTTTTTTTATCACTTTAATTCGCTTCGAGTAATTTGAATTTTCATTCGAGATATTCAAATGGCATGGTAAAAAAATTTTTTTTCATTAGTTGGATAATGAATTTAATTGAAGTTGGATGATGAAAAAATGATTGCAACGTTGGAATGCGACGAAGATTTTTTTTTGTTTCACCGAAATCATAAAAGTAATATTGTTCGAATCTTTATTGCGATAATCTAGAATTCAAATCTAAAAAAAAGATATTTAGCGAAATAACGGAACTGAGGAAACGAAAAAAACGAAATCGAGAAAAAACATTCAATCTCCAGTCCATTATTTCCGATTAACCGAGTAAGAAAATTCCGATTAAATATTAAAGCGATTTTCGTGGATCACCTCACGACTTTTGAATGTGAAAAAAAAAATAATTTACGTTGTATAAGGCACGGATCTTTGCTACTACAAACAGTAGGAAATTTCAAATTACCGAAGTTTGCTAAAAGACCGTACGAAGCTCGACGACTACAATGGCTTAGACTAGTTTCAAGTTTTTTTTTTTCCTTTTTTCTCGTCGATCGCTGAATTATCAGTGATCGATCGGTATCGATCGAAAAGCTGATGTTCGTGACGTCGATTATTGCATCTTCTGTTTTCTAAATTCTCTCTAACGCCCCCTCCCCCCCACCCCCCTTGAATCCTCAAGCCGTCCACAATACACCAATGTTATTTTATATAAAACAACAGATACAAAATTTGAAAATAAAAGCCACCGATAAAAGCATTTTATGAAAAGAAAAGACGAAAAACAAAAAAAAAAAAGAAATTGGTCAACGTCAGTTTATTTTTTCTCGTCTTCGATAAATCGCTTATCACTGGACGAATCGGACTCGCGTATATGCGTATTTACATAAGTCGAACAATCTTATCGCACAATTCGGCGATTATCATCTAAGAATTTCCGTCCGTTCTTTTTCTCGGAGCACACGTATACGTAATACGAGTGTGTGCGTGTGTGTGAGCAGATCAAAGAAGGGCATGGAGGAATGTACACATTCGATGGACTTACACGTGTGTACCGCATCGTCTACGACGAAAAACCGATACGCTCGTGGACCTGTCACGAGCCTAACCGATAAGGCTGATTTCGTTGTTTGTTCAATTCGAAATCGAAGTGTCCGCTCGTCGCCGAAAAGTCCGAGGTACGTGCAACATTTATAAATCTCGAAAACTTCGTCCGCGTCGAAGTAGAATAATCTCGTTATATTTTGGTATTTCTTATGATTGAATTATTGGAATTTCATTAAATTTCATTTAAATATAAATATTTAATAATTTTGTTACAATTTTATACGCAGATTTGTATAATAAAATAATAATAATTTTATATGAAATTCCGTTGAATATTAAATTGTTTATTGAAAAAATCTTGTTGAAAGAAATGATGAAATGTTGATAATAAAATAAATAAATTTTCGTATCAACATTTCATCATTTGTTTCAACAATTTGAATAATTGAATTATTGAAATTTCATTAAATTTCATTTAAATATGAATATTTAATAATTTTGGCACCATTTTATACGCAGATTTGTATAATGAATTAATAATAATTTTATATAAAATGATTGTTATTTAATTATACAAATCTGCGTAGAAAATTGTACCAAAATTATTAAATATTCATATTTAAATGAAATTTAATGAAATTCCAATAATTCAATTATTGAAATTGTTGAAACAAACGATGAAATGTCGATAATAAAATAAACAAATTTTCTTATCTAGATTATATAAAATCTTGATAAGAAAATTTATTAATTTTATTATCAACATTTCATCATTTGTTTCAACAAGATTTTTCAAGTAATTCTCAATCACCCTTCTAAATAATTTCGTAATCATTCTCACCAACATTTTTTAAATTACCAATGATTTTCAAAATAATGTTAGTTATTTAGTTAGTTAATTATAAAAAGTTATTTTTTTGCTATTCAATAGTGAAATTCCACCATTAAACAATAACGAAACTTGATTATTCTCAATAATAAAGATATCGAAGACTGCAAAACAATCTCTCTAGATTCCCAAAATTTTATTTCTCAGTTTCGAGCTACGAAAAGTCCCAAAATCCTGCAGTACCTACGAACAGCCTAGACGAAACGAAAATGTTAATCAAATGGCTTTGCATAGATTTGAAAACTAAATAACCGAAAGAAGGGAAAAATGAAAAGTATCATCGCAAATTGGAAGCCCATACGAAGTTGGAAAAAGTGATACGAGAGTCTGGCTCGCAATTTTCCGAGAGAAAAGCGCAAATCTCTGGCGTGAGACTGCTCGAGCATAGAGAAGAAAGCGGCCTCGTAGCCTCTCGTGCGCTCCCATCGGTCGCGACTCTCACGCATACGTATCTCGCTTGTGCACGTGATTTCGACGCAAAAGCTTGACCGACACCGAGAGTCTGGGTCTCGACGAATGCCAACGCAACACGTAAACTTATATATATATATATATATATATATATAAATACAGGATGAACCAGGGAGAGAAAGGGAAAAAGAGAGAAAGGCAAAGAAAAGAGGAGGGAGGGGGTAAAAGACAGTAAGCACGCGCTCTTACGAGACTCGCATAAAATCGGCATAAAATCGTCGATAAAAAAATATAAAAACTATGGGAAAAGTGAATCGAGCCCTTTTTCGCGATCTTTCGGAAACATGGGGGGAGGGGGCTTGCTAATCGATATTCGATTCGTACATAATCGACCAATGGGCGAGACGACGCATGTCCCTTTTTTTTTTCTATTTAATTCTTCGTTACGTTTTTTTTTGTTTTTGTTTTTTTTAAATTTTTTTTTCGAGTTTTACGAGGATTGTAAAAGCGAGCAAACTGGAAAAGTAACATTCCCTCAGTCCGTCATTCGGTTCGTAAAACACGCGTGAATCCTCGCAGGACGACCATAACGCGAAACGACCGCGGAGAGAAAAAAAGGAAGTGTAAAGGATATACAGTGTGGCGAGTTGACCCTCTCTATCTCTCTCTCTCTCTCTCTCGCAATCTCTCTCCTCGATACTTCGCGCGAGGAACAATGGACCCGTTGGCCCGTGACATTCTCGAGCAAGAAA
>JAPYZJ010008350.1:0-16922 GCA_030522765.1 Ophioninae sp. B BG-2022a
AGAGTAGGCTTCTTCTATGCGATAGAGATTTATTTGGTGTGTTTGGAAAAGGTTTTTGCCTGACTTAAATAATGGCGTTGGAATTATATCGATATCTCTTATAGTTTTCCCGGAAAGTTCACTTGAAAAATGGCAAAAAATAGAGGCAAAGGGGTATGTATGGAAAAATTGGGAAAAATCGATGGTCCAACTTTGAAATTCTGCCAAAAATCGAAAAATCATCGGATTTCGATTTTAAAAAAAGCATTTTGAAGAGAAAACGATAACGAAGAGATTGAGCACAGAGTGGAGTGCCAAATCCCAAAGTAAAAAGAAGTTATCAATGATTGAGTGAAAAAACATTTTTTGTCCAAAAATCCAAAAAAAAAATTGGATTTTTTATATTTTTTTGAATGGTCTATTTTGACGTAATTTGATCCGCTGAGGACGAATCTACCATTAATTTACTCCAAAACCAAACATTTTCATGAAAAAATCGTGTTTTTAGAAGTTTTTTCCGATTTTTTGCCAACCAAACCCAAACAAACCCAAACAAACTTAAACTCAAAAAAATTCAAACAAACCCAAACAAACCCAACTCCACATTGCCCATGCCTAACAAACCCAAACAAACCCAAACAAACCCAAACTCAAACTCAAAAAAATTCAAACAAACCCAAACAAACCCAACTCCCCATTTCTCGGATGACATTCTTACGTGGGACACCCTGTATACTACCAATCAATTAGGAAGAAATTTTTACGCAATGAAAAACGTTCCTATAGTTCGAAATTTATATACGTACTTATATTCGCGATGAAATCCTGATAAAGAGTTTCCTTGGTGTATCGAACATTGATAATTGTTGTATTGAGACACGTAATCCCGTATTTTTGTTCGGCCGTCGTTAGCTCCGGAAAATGTTTCATCATGAGGATACAAAGTGTTGCGAGAGCTCGCATTTGATCGATCGAAACATTTTCCAAAAATCGAATTATTCTGGAGAGAGCCACTAAGTAATCAGATATTTCCTCGTATCGCGTCGTCTCGTCATCCTCGCTACAAAAAAAGAATATTTTTCTACGCTCGTGCTAAAAAATGCTGAAAAATATATCAACTCAAAAATATTTCGAGTTTTGAAAATATAGCGAAATGACGCTTGTCACGAAAAAAATTGTTTTCCTTTCGTGTAAGATACTAGCTAAAATTGAAAAATTCTATAATTATGAAGTTGGCATCGTTAGAATCCGGCGGTTATTTATCGTTTTTTGTTTTTTATTATTTGCGAAAGCTTTTTATGCATATCGCGAAAATCTTGAAAATAATTACGTGCAAAATTGAAAACAAATTTTACAGCGAAGATGAACGAAACAATCACGATAATTGGAAAGAAATTTCCAATTATCGTGATTGTTTTTTTTATTTTTGCTGTAAAATTTGTTTTTAATTTTGTATGTATTATTTTTGCTGTAAAATTTGTTTTCAATTTTATACGTATTATTTTCACTGTAAAATTTGTTTTCAATTTTATACGTATTATTTTCGCTGTAAAATTTGTTATCAATTTTTTACGTATTATTTTTGCTGTAAAATTTGTTTTCAATTTTTTACGTATTATTTTCGCTGTAAAATTTGTTTTCAATTTTATACGTATTATTTTCGCTGTAAAATTTGTTATCAATTTTATAAGTATTATTTTCGCTGTAAAATTTGTTTTTAATTTTATACGTATTATTTTCGCTGTAAAAATTGTTTTCAATTTTATACGTATTATTTTCGCTGTAAAATTTGTTTTCAATTTTTTACGTATTATTTTCGCTGTAAAATTTGTTTCGCGATTTTCTGTTATAATTTCTTAATTATAACAGAATTTTTTTTCAATTCGAATTTTTCGGTTTATCTCGGACAAAAAATATATAAGCTCTAGAAAATCCAAAAAAATATTCGATCTCGATAATATTCACAAATCTCATTGGACTCAAGCCAAATAAAGCACAAATAAAACCCAAACAACGATAAAAAGAAAAAAAACATGAAACATGGAAAAAATAGTAGCTTCCTTTTCGGAATAGTGAGTACATACCGAGAAAATAGAGGAATCGTGCGATGCACAATTAGCGAAAATATTTCTTCGTCTCCAGCCGAAGGCAAGTGATTTTTGCAAGATTCAATAATCTGGCTAAAACCGTAAACGGTGAGTCGTAGCTCGGTTGAAGAAATCCGATCGTTTTCGAGGCTCCTGACGAACGATGTGCGCAAATTCTAAAATTAAGTCACGTTTAATGATCGATCGTAGATAATGATCGTACCATTACGTAATATATCGTATGAAAACAAATTATTACTTAGAATGTGGTTTCCAAGTATGAAAATCTTAAATCTGACTTTTCGTGTTTTATTTTCGAAATTCTGCGATGAAAAATGAACGGGCTATTTTAATAGCCACGAGAGTACGCCCTATGTACATTTTTATTCAAGGAACCCAAACAAACCCAAACATTTCAACGCTAATTATACCAGAGTTCACTAATTTTGAAATAATGATCGAAAAAACCCAAACAAACCCAAACAAACCCAAACAGTGCGAATTGAATAAAAGCGTGTAAAATGTTACTTACGAGAAAAACGTTTTTGTCGTCGGGTGAATTTTTTCGTCCAAGAACCGATCCCAATGTTCTGTAATAGTTTCTTAACGTCTCGATTGCAACGTCTCCGTATATTTCTTTTCTGACGAAAGATCCCAATAGAAAACCCCATAGCTGATAATCCTCGTAGACGTATTCGTCGAAAAGTGAAATATGCTCCGACAATAAATTTATTACGGCGATCATGAGTTTCTCTGTATTTTGATTTTCCTTAGAGTTACAAAGTTTTTTGAGGTTCGCGTAGATCGAGATCAAGCCACTCGAGCCGGCGTCGTCGCGGCTGGGTGGAAAGTTTTGTAGAATATTAGAGAGCGATTCAACGTACAGTACCAAACAGTGGACCTTTTTCTTCGCTCCTTTGTACTGTGACACAGGTAAAATTGATGGACACACGCGTTACAATTTCGAGCTTTTCGATATGCGCAAGAGATTCTTTACCGTCTCTGTGTAATCGGCCATGAGCTGTCCTACGATTACTTTTGCGAAGCGCTTGAAAGCTTCCGTTTGGGGGAAGTGCCGCGCTATTACTGACATCACGTGGAGCAAAATACGCCGTTCTTTAACATAAAAGTCAATTTTTGTGTTGAGGGCGTGACGAACATCGACATAACCTCACACATTTGAGAAATTCGTTTTTTCCGGGTCGATTTAGTTTAGGGCGAAAAATCGAGCATCGGTCTTTGTAGAATTTATAGAGACGGAAATAGATTCTTGAAATTTATGATTGAAATGTTTCGTCGTGGAGAAATTGCGATTTCAAAATTTTGACTATCTCTCTCGCACTCGTGTGTCACGGATTTTGAAAATTTGTGAGGTTATGTCGAAAACGGATTGCGAAAATTTGTGAGGTTATGTCGAAGACGTACCACGGATTTCGAAAATTTGTGAGGTTATGTCGAAGACGTACCACGGATTTCGAAAATTTGTGAGGTTATGTCGAAGACGTACCACGGATTTTGAACATTTGTGAGGTTATGTCGAAAACGGATTTCGAAAATTTGTGAGGTTATGTCGAAAACGGATTTCGAAAATTTGTGAGGTTATGTCGAAAACGGATTTCGAAAATTTGTGAGGTTATGTCGAAGACTTACCACGGATTTCGAAAATTTGTGAGGTTATGTCGAAAACGGATGTCGAAAATTTGTGAGGTTATGTCGATAACGGATTTCGAAAATTTGTGAGGTTATGTCGAAAACGGATTGCGAAAATTTGTGAGGTTATGTCGAAAACGGATTTCGAAAATTTGTGAGGTTATGTCGATGTTCGTCACGCTCTTAAAGACACGTCGAAGACGTATCACGTGACACACGAGTGCGAGAGAGATAGTCGAAATTTGCATAATTGTTCCTAGACCGAAAGGAAGTCTCAGAACGTTATCACGATTACCAACAAAATTAAATGTGCAACGAAATAAGAAGAACGACTGTATTTTGCACTAGTATAATTCAACAGTTCGTAAAATGTTCAAATGTTTGTAAATGAATCGTACCTTCTATAGTGTAGAGACGCAACTTCTTTACCCATTCGCGGACCAAACCGTCCAAATCCAAATCAATCGATTTGAATACTTGTAAGAATTCGACAAAAGTCTCTCTAGCGGCATCCATGAGAAAGCATGTGGTTTTTATCGTAAGGGCAAGCTTGAGAACAGCCTAAAAGATACGATAAAACGTTAGGTAAAATTTTGTAAAATAACACAACAGATTGTGAATTCTTCCGTCAAAGAATAAACAACAAAAAAAGTTATCAAATAGCGGGTCGGAGTAGGAAACCCGAACTTCGAATGACCAGACGGCTCGAAATCCCAAATTTGAATATTCCGAAACTACAAATTTCGTAAATTTTTGGGTTTGTTTGGGTTTGTTTAAAACCAAGGATTTTAAATCAAACTAACGAACCCAAACAAACCCAAACAAATTTCGTAAATTTTTGGGTTTGTTTGGGTTTGTTTAAAACCAAGGATTTCAAATCAAACTAACGAACCCAAACAAACCCAAACAAATTTCGTAAATTTTTGGGTTTGTTTGGGTTCGTTTAAAACCAAGGATTTCGAATCAAACTAACAAACCCAAACAAACCCAAACAAATTTCGTAAATTTTTGGGTTTGTTTAAAACCAAGGATTTCGAATCAAACTAACGAACCCAAACAAACCCAAACAAATTTCGTAAATTTTTGGGTTTGTTTGGGTTTGTTTAAAATCAAGGATCTCAAATAAAACTAACGAACCCAAACAAACCCAAACAAATTTCATGATTTTGCTGGCACGACCTTTACGAAATTTGTAGTTTCAGAATTTTGAGTCTTTTGGTCAGAAGTTCTTTTTTCCTACCTAACCCCCAAATAGTTAAGAATGATTAAAAATTGAGGTTAAATTCATTCTTACCAGAGTACATTTTATGTAAGGCTTGTACTCTTCCGAGAATAGTTTCAGTATCGGGATCAATAGATGAAACGTTTGGATCATGGCCTTTTCCAAATCTTTGCCGATGATTGGTTGTTGAAGGCAATTCATGAGAAAGGTCAACAGTCCCGTTCTTTCATTTAAGAGTATACTCAATATGACTCCTGATTCGTCAATAAAATAATAAGTAAAACTATTTAATTCATATAAAACGTATAAAAATTTTCAGAAATACAATTACGCAGGATATTAATGGTTACCTCGTTCACTGGCCGGAACGTGTTTGAAGTATTGATCGCATTCTTTGAGTACGCTGGTCATTTCTACCCAAGATTTCGCAAGTCGCTTGCTCTCAAAAATCTCCATAAACTTTTTGATAGAATTCATATCGAAATTCGATTCGCGATTCCAGGACCTCTGACGAAATATTTGAGATCAGGAAACGCCTGTTTTTAAGGTTATGTTGACGCTTGCTGAATTACTTTAATCAAAATTCGAATTACAAACATTTTCTCGATCGGTTATGTATCGTAAATACGGAATTGTCAATTACTGTACTTTTATGACGGGATCACGAAGACTCGTGAAGACTGCCGGCAACGATATCTGACGATGTAACGTAAAAAAATAGTTTTTACGAGCGCGGCTTGATAACGAGTATTTGCCTAAACAGCCGCATGGCGGCGTGACGAGCGACCGGTGGAGCCCTCCTCCTTACTACTCTTCGAGTTAACGGTTTTTTTCTACGAATCGTTAATTTTGTCATTTCGGCAAAAACTCGGGCATATTCGTAATCAGCGAGAAATTTTCGATTAGATAAACCCTCAAAACAATTTTAGAATCGAAAAAAGAAACATTCGAGCTTTTTACCTAAGCGTAACGAAGCCTTCTTTGTCCTGAAAGTGAATTCACCACCCATCTCTTTGAAATTGCAATTTTTACGCTTTGCAATATATTATATTAATATAATACATTGATTTATTTATAGATTATAAAATATAATGTATTTAAAAAATATGATAATAATAGTAATAATAACGCAGCGTAAGAGTAAGCGCCATTTTGTTTCCACCGTTACGCTGTACCGGTATTGCTGTTGGGACTGTTGGTAAACACGAAACGTAAACATTATTGGATGCTGGGTAGTAGATAATAGTAGTAGTAGTAGGTGATTCAAGAAACTCAAACAAATTCGACCCAAACGGTGTCGTTGTACCCGAAGCTTGGCGTACTACAGCGCTCGATCCCTATTGGCCAAATACACGCCAAACCGGAAACATCGAAACGTAGAAAATAAAAGAACGTCATATTTCCGATTAAAAGACCGAGTCTGTACTTGTAGGCGGGTGAACGGTAACCGTTGATTCTGAGCGCGTCTTGTTCGGATCTTTCAGTTTTTTCGGACGCGAAATAAGTCGACGAAGACATAGGTTTGATATTAACGAAAAAATCAATGTCTTTCGCGACGGGAATAACGGGAAGGTTAGCGGGCGATTATACGCCGCCGGCTATCGATCTGCGCATCGCGGATTTACGTCAGCGACGAATCGGAGCTTTGGAGGGTTTAACGACGGGAGAGAGTATCAAAGAGAGTTTGGTGCGGTGAATTGCCATTGGTCGAAAAAAAAAACGAGAGAATCGAGAAGAAGAATGCTCGGGTTATTTTTCAGGCTAAATACAAAGAATGTAGAAATACAAGACGGACGCAGTTGAAAACGACGCATCGTCACGTTCTCGAAATGGTTTCTTATATTCTGAATACCGAAACTAACAATTTGGAGGAAGGAATCATCGACGCGGATGAATACGTTGAAAATCTAACGAGTTTTCTCAGCGAAGGTGGAAAATCCGCGATAGCCGTTTGTCGTCAACCAATGCCACCAGCCCCAATCGGTAAGTTATCGTACTCTGATAACAGCGTGATGGCGACACCGTGAATTCGATCCGTCGATATATTCGTTGAAGAATCGGGACGATGGACGATGGCAGCGGCAGCAGCGATAGCGGCGGCGCAATCGGGTACTACAGCGCCAGCAGCGGCGGAAGAGAGTCTTCGTTGCTGCGTTACCGACGGATCGAACGAAAACTTGTCCGGAAAATGCGTCATAGTTTATCGTTTGAGATCGAATCTAAACTTCGAGTTGAAGCAATTGCTTCAAGTCAGTTATTTTTCGGAATGAAAAAAAAAAACAAAAAACGGAAATGAAAAAATTATCGTAATAACGTAAATTCCGTGTCTATTGTATCGTTTCGGTACGACGACGTTACGGCGCGACATTGCGACCAGGAAACGTACTACGCTTATGCCGAAGCCGATCCGGTATCAAAAAGCGCTTTGGCTGGAATATCCGAACTGGTTTCTCGTTTTCATCAACCGCTGCTGGTTGGAAATGGGGTTAGGTCCGTCGTCGCCGCTTGGGCCGGTGGACATTTGTCCGAAGCCGGATCTCGAAATATCGCCGAGAATTTAGTCGGTGACTTTGAAGATTTGAGCCATTTTCTCAACGGTAACCCCCCCCCCCCCCCCCCCCCCCCCCCCCCCCCCCCCCCCCCCCCCCCCCCCCCCCCCTCACCCCCCCCCGCGCGACGATATCGATAACATCGTCAAATTGGAGATAGATCGAGATTTGAGCGATATTTACTCGCCATCGAATTTCCGGCGGGACGAGAAGCGTCCTTCGGAGTTTACAAAATTAACGCCTAGAATCGAAGAAACGGTCGGTCGTTGGATGAGAATAATAGAACGGGTAGGCCAGCGCGGCGTTCTTTTTTTTCCGAGCGCGCATGCGCGGCGTTCTTTCTTTTCCGAGCGCGCATGCGCGGCGTTCTTTCTTTTCCAAGCGCGCATGCGCGGCGTTCTTTCTTTTCCGAGCGCGCATGCGCGTATCGTCGACGGTTAAAACTAAAGTGTAAACACTACGGCAGTCGATCGTCGAGAGTCAACAGTTGCGAAGAGAAACGGAAACGATAGGACCTCGTGCCGAATTGATGTACTGGAGGAGGTTGCTCGTTCGTTTTTCCTCGATCGTAGAGGAAATTGAAAAGCCGCAGGTTCAAGAGTTGCTTCGAATCCTCGTTATCGCGAGATCGGGACTGATCAAGGTAGGTCGAACGAGCAATCGCGACATCTATAGGAGAGAGGGAGAAAGACGATCGAGCGTTTAAGGTCATATTGGGGTCATTGGAGTTAGTCAGTCCAAAAGATTATTAATCAATTACTTAATGATTTATAATGAACTGTCGACTAATTACGTACACTCGGATAAGCCTATTTAATATTAATTAATTTTAGCTCATATATTCGAAATCTCGGAAAATCATAATTCAGACATATTTCGCTACATGACTAGTCTGCATCGAGAGGACTATCTTAACCTTAACCTTAATCTTTTTTGTAATTTTTGTAGTAACTTCATTTACGTGACTTATTTTGTAAAACTTTAATTTTTGTATTATTATTATTATTTTCGAAATTTTTTGTATTATTTTTGTATTATTTTCAATATTTGTTAAAATTATTATGTTACCCGATAGTTAATTCTAGGGCATAATAAAATAAATCATCATTTATCATCAACCCTTTACCGCATCGTGGTTCATAAATGAACCAAACCATATTATCTCAAATATTATTAAGTCTCAAACTGATTTTTATATTTTATGCATACTGTGTCAAATCCGTCCCAAACGAGTTTCGTTTTATGTAGAAAACCCGCCATCTATGAGCAAGTTGGGTGAACTACATTCTTCATCAGTCGGTGAACCATGAATTTATAAAGAAAAAATCATGCAGTAAAGGGTTGAAGGCATGACGAACATCGACATAACCTCACAAATTTTCAAAATCCGTTTTCTCGGCGTCAATGAACTTTACGGCGAAAAATCGAGCATCCGTCTGTAGAATTCATAGAGTGATGCTCGATTTTTCGTTGTAAACTTAATTGACGCCGAGAAAACGGATTTCGAAAATTTTTGAGGTTATGTCGATATTCGTCATGCTCTTAACGCGCGCATCCCACAGAAATGGAAAAAACTCGTGGAGCAAGTTACGACGATACGAATATTGTCACGAGACAACGTTAAGTATCTGTACGCGTTGGAAAAATTTACTCGGCCGCTTTACAGACTGGATCCAACCAAGATAGGAGAATATTTGTCGGCTCTCGTCTACGCCGTGAAAACGACTTACGCGACTTCACGATTTTTCAATACGAGAAGAATCGTCAGTCCTATTTTTGTCAAGGTTGGTAAACCGACTGGGGGGGGGCGAAACGTTTTCTTCCAACGAGTTTTTTGGTCGTTGTTCATAGATAACGAATCAACTGATAGTCGGATGCAAAGCGTATTTGAGAACGTCGGAGGAGGACGGAAACAACGCGATGTTTTGGCGAGACGGAAAATATTCAGCAGAGTGGGCAGCTGCGCTGACTTCTCGAATGAAGGTTCGCCGCCGCCAGGAGTCTCACGATCGCTCGTTCCATCCTTTTTCCCATCCTTTCTGCATCCCTCGATTTTTTTTTTTTTTTTTTTTTTTTTTTTTTTTTTTTTTTTTTTTTTTTTTTTTTTTTTTTTTTTGTTTTTTTTTTGTTTGTGAAAGAGAGGCTAATCGACGACTCGTCGCAACAGCCGGCACTCCGCTTGTCCGAAATGTCCGTTTTTGGAAAGTTCAATACGTTTAAGACGAGATTGAACAAGGTAAGAAAAGAAACGCTGGGGGGGGGGGGTTCATCAACACCCGAGTCAAAATTTTCGAGCTGCTTTCAACCCGCGGAATTGAAGGCCTTCTTCTTCGAACTGAAGTCTGCGGTAGCGAATTATCGAGTATCCAAGTGAGGCTACGATGTATGGAATATTATCATGTCAGAGCCTCTGTTGAACCTCCTAGATGGCACATACTGGACTTTAGGCTTAACCCTACAATGCATGATTTTTTAATCTGTTTGGAAAAAAAATATGTGCTATGTTAGGCCTGGATATCGTAAAAATAGTACAATTTTTTTTTTAATAAAAATTCAAAATTTAAAGATTTTTAAAATAAAAATTCAAAATTAAAAAATTTTTTTAATAAAAATTCAAAATTAAAAATTTTTTTAATAAAAATTCAAAATTAAAAATTTTTTTAATTAAAAATAAAAAGTTCCACATCAGGAACGTTGATAAAAATCACTTTTTCGACATCAAAATACAAATAAAAAAACCGACGACTGCTCGCACAAAAGCTTCATTCTGTCTTCCTCTAACGACATCTGCCTAAAATTATATGAACTAGGACATGAATAGCTGCATCTAGTTTCCTCGTATTCTCAAAAGATGTCGCTACTCGTTACGAATTCGGAGTGAGATTAGATTTTGTTAGTTGTGCCACACGTGGCAACCATATGCAATGTAGGCTTAAAGGAGGCTAGTGTAGCGCGCAACTGAACCTACGAAACTTCCGGTGAATCTGAGGAGATAACGAATGTAGGCTCAAAGCAGGTTAAGGAGGCTTGGGTTCTCCACGTTCGTACTGGAGGTCGAAACAAGGTTTTAAAGGACTAACAGAGAGGTTAGAATGGATCGAAACGAGGCCTGTAGCAGTGAACTCGACAAATAGGGCCTCGTAGGTTATATGGAGGCTGGAGAAATATGCATTACAAAGAAAATAAGTTCCGAGAGTATTGAGAGGAGGCTAGAAATTTTAACTCGGGCAACGAACCGTTCATATGTTCGTTTCCGCTAACGACCATTGTTCATCCAGCTGATGGACGTTCTTGAAACTGCTTCGAATTACTCGATACTGAAGAGTTCGAAAATCGAGGGAATCGAATCGTTCGCCGATAAATTCGTTTCGTACTTCGAGAAGTTGACCGAGCAAAAGTACGATCCTCTGGATCATCGAGAGTCTCTGTTTGACGCGGATTACGACGAATTCAAAAAAAATGTTTCGAAAGCCGAAGCGGATCTCGAAACTTTTTTCGACAAAACGGTCTCGATCTCACCAGATCTGTCGAGTGCATTGTGCATGATCGCCAGGTAAAAAATGACTCCGGCAACATCATCGTTATCCTATCCCATTTTTCACTTTCCCGATTTTCGTTTTCGACTCCCCGCAAATGGCAGATTCGAAAAATTAAAGCTCAAGTGCCTGCGAATCGAGCGGAAGTACGTCCAACTGTTGGACATGTTGGGTGAAGAAATAGAGCGCGTGCGCGACAGGTACAACGAGGATAGATCGGATCCACCTCTACCTCGCAACGTTCCACCATTCGCCGGTCGAATATTTTGGATAAGACAGCTGCACAAACGACTGGAAGGAGCTATGAACTTTTTCAAAAATCGGAGACGCGTCATCGGCCACGAACGCGGTCAAAGATGCGTCAAGCTCTACAACGCGCTAATTCGAGTTTTCGTTCACTACGAGGTTATACACTACAAGGCTTGGATCGAGTCTTCGGAAATAGTACGTTTACTTCGAGAGAGGACATGCCGGCCCTGATAGAATTTTTTTTCCAATTTCTCATATTTTCTTCGTTTTCCTTCAATTCGGAAAATCGGAAAAAATTGGAAAAAATGAATCGTAAAATATGCCGATTTTCCTCAATATTCCACTTTTTCCGCGTTTTTTTTCGATTTTCTCATTTTATTTACGAGAATTTCCCTTTATTTCCTAGCCTTCTTAAATCCCTTATTGGAAGAATTTTGAAAAAGTGATGAAAGCTCAGAAAATGAGTTTGTCGAGAAAAATTCCCATTTTTTTTCCTATTTTCGATAAAACAGTGAATGACGAATTCTTGATTTTTTTTTAGAAGGGCGATGACCCAAAAAGTATTCGGAAGTTTATAGTATAGAAGACAATTAAAAAAATGCAGGAAATATTAGACAATAAAAAAAAAAGGAATTTGGGAAGAAATAGGGAAAGTTTAGAAAAATGCGGAAAAATTTTGGAAATTTCGGGCTAATGCGTCAATATTTTTATCTGGATTTTTCCGAAAAGTCTCAATTCACTGAAAAAATCGAAAAAGGTTTAACAGAAAATGGGAAATTTTTTCTAGCGTTGGACGATTATGAATGATCGACATAATCGATTTATTTTGTATTACTAATGTCGATAATCGATTATGGAATAAGTAACTAATATGTTTTCATAATCGAACGATATTACTGATTAGAACTACTAATCGTGTTTTATGAAGTTGACCGTTGCTCCGTGACTTTAGTAGTAAGAGGCATAGAGTTATAGACATTGGTTCTTGCGACCGCGCATGCGTGACTGACAACTAACTGTTATAATCGAGATATCTCGAGACATTTTCATAATCGAATGATTTCGTTAGTATCTCTCATAATCCCCCACAACTAATTTTCTCAAAAAATACGAAAAAATATTTCAACCTCGGGATTTTGAAAATGATACGAAAAAAATGGGGGTAGGTTCGACTGGCGCTGTCGTTGCCGTTGCTCGTGATGGTAGAAGTGGAAGGCGCTGGTGCGGAAGCTTCCGACGAGTACCAAGTGAATTTCGAGCCGTATGTTTTGCAAGTCATCCAAGAGGCTGAACACGCTTCGAGATTCGGTTTGACGGTGCCGGGTTACTTTCAAACGTTGATACTACGGAGGGATGAACTCGCGGTCTCGTACGAGACGATTAAGGGATTGCTCGAGCGAAGGTCTTCACTGTTGTTGCCCGGCTCTTCGTTGGTTCCAGATTTTTTCTCAAAATTGACGAAACGACTCGCGACCGCGGTTCGCCTCGACGAGAGTTTTCGAGACTGTTTATCGGTCGTTTGTTGGACGTCTCTCGAGATCGGTAGCGTTTGTCGGAAAATTGACGAAGCGCTGGAGCGAGTCGAACTCTTCGTGAAGGACGTCACGGACACAATGGAAACTAGAATAGAGCGTGTACTCGAATCGATCGCCGAAACGATAATCATACGTTTGGCAGATGGCGCTAAAGAACCGAGAGAGTTTTACGACGACAACGAAAGTCTGGCTCGTTCGATCTCTCAACTACTCGAGACTAAGTCAGCGGCCGCAGAGAGGGCAGCACTCGCCATCTTGACAAAGTTTCGTCGCGCGATACTCGGAGAAGACGAAGCAGAAAAGTCTATGTACGATTGGTTAGAAACCGCCCGAAGGATCGACAAGAGAGATGGCGCTGCTTCCACAGTGACTCGTTTCGACAACGAGTGTATCCAAGTTTTCGCAACGCTGAATCGACGCCTCGTCGAAGCTCTCGTTCACTCGACCAAAACTTCGCTTGACCTTTTGAGACGGAGACTCGGAACTCTTAGGTTTAACCTTTTCTCATTAATTTTTCACTATCTTCGTAATTGTAGGTTAGGATAGGAAACACGAACTTGGAATGACCACAAACTACAATTTTCGTAAATTGTTTGGGTTTGTTTGGGTTTGCTTAAAACCAAGGGTTTCAAAGTCAAACGAAAGAACCCAAACAAACCCAAATAAATTCTGCAAACCTTTAGGAAATTATTCGTTTCGGATGATTAAAATTCGGAATTTTGAGCCATCTGGTCAACCAAAGTTTCCTACCTCATCTCGTTTCGCGCAGCACGATACCGATACGAGAGAGCGAGGAGGAAGGTGGAGAAGCGCCGATCGTATTGGCTCGTTTCGTTCTTCGAATACCAAACGTCACGATACATCCATCCGTCCAAGAATTGCAAAATATTTTCAACGCGGTGGTGTCCAAAGCGTTGGACATTCACGAGTCGGTAATCGCGTGGGGTGAACGTTACGCACCGGTGAATCCAAAAACCCCGAGCGTTTCGTCGAGAGAACGAGGAGGAGCGCTGGAAAATGGTTTGTTTGGGTTTGTTTGGGTCTGAATTTATTCCATCCTTCTTTACGCGTCATTTTCTCAGGCGAAAATGCAACGGCGGCTATAGCGACTTCCGCAACAGCAGGCCTGCCGAAGAATTATCGTTTGGCTGTCGCCGAGCACAAAAAAGTGGTTCGAAGCTTGATGAGCTTGAGAGGTGTCGTTCTCATGTTGAAGGACGACGTTGCAGTACTCGCTAACGTGAGTCTCGTTGATTGTTGTTTTTGTCGTCATTGAGTCAATGGCTTCACAGCAAAATCGCGAAAAATGGTCAAATACGAGAAACCAACCCAAACAAACCCAAACAAACCCAAACAAACCCTAACCAACCCAAACAAACCCACACAACCCCAAAAAACCCAAACCAACCCAAACAAACCCTAACCAACCCAAACCAACCCAAACAAACCCTAACCAACCCAAACAAACCCTAACCAACCCAAACCAACCCAAACAAACCCTAACCAACCCAAACAAACCCTAACCAACCCAAACCCACCCAAACCAACTCAAACAAACCCAAATCCACCCAAACAAACCCAAACAAACCCAAACAAACCCAAACCAACCCAAACAAACTCGCGAAAACTGGTAAAATACGAAAAACGAAAATGTGGCGCTGCAGTCGTACGCGAAGGAGTACTCGTTCGTCTGGGCGGAAGACAGAGCCTCTCGAGTCAAGCTTTTCGTCGACTCGAATCCGACGACCGAGGAGATTAAAGAAAAATTGCAGGAGTACGAGGATTTAATGGAGCAAATTAGAAATCTAGCGCCTCGTCGTATCGTTGGCCCCATCGAGATTGATACGGGTAGAGTTCTCGGCGTTTCGTAGAGTCGTTGATATCAGCGGTGGGCAATTATGAATGATCGGCATAATCGATTTATTTTGTATTACTAATGTCGATGATCGATTATGGAATGAGTAACTAATATGTTTTCATAATCGAATGATTTCGTTAGTATCTCTCATAATCGTTCACCTAAATTAAAAAAATTATTTTAATAAATAATTAAATTAAATTTAAATTAAAAATAAATTATAACATTTTCACTTTAATTTAATATTATTAATTATATTAACTTTAATATTTAATTATATTTTATAATATAATTTTTAAGATTATCCCTAAAAATTTTAATATTTTTACTTAAATAAATAAATTATTTGAATTAAATTCATTATTGTTATATGATATAAAAAAAGTAAAATTGAACGAAAAAAGATTTTTATCGCGCGCAGACGAGTTGAAGATGGGTCTGCTGGTCGAAGCGGAAGCATGGAAACGTTGCCTCGCGGTTAACCTCTCGAGCGCTTACAGGCTCAAATTAAAACGCATCACCGAGTACACTAGCGACAAAAGCAAAGTTCTCGGACGAGAAATGAAAGATTTAGAAGACGTGAGAGTCGCGATGGCTTGTCTGTCGAATCTGAGAGACGATTTTGTCTCGTTGGACTTGGAATTGATGGCGATCGAGGAAAGTTACGGTTTAATGACCAAATATGGTATAGAGGTTTCCAGAGAAGAACAGGAAACTGTAGACGCTCTTCGATACAACTTTGGCAATATGTTGGATATGGCGAAACGAGTTCGAGAGAAAATTGGCGAAATGCAAGAACCGCTTAGGCGAGAATTGACCGAAGGGGTCACCGATCTCGCGAGACGGGTCGAAGAATTTGACAGAGATTTTGAGTACAACGGACCGATGGTCGAAGGAATATCAGCGAAAGAAGCCAGTGAAAGGTAGGAGGGGGGAGGGTGCGCGGCACTAAGCTCTATTATTAGCACTGGATTGGATAACTGATCCGTTGGCTGTGCGGGCTAAGGCGCGACTAGTGGCCAGCGGATCGGGAGGTCCCGAGTTCGAATCCCGGTAGCGGTCGAAATTTTTCTTCGAAATTTTTTGACGAAACTCGTTCCGCTGCCGTGAGGTGAACTTGGGAGCGGCTGTACTGGCATGGGTTTTCAGCAGTTTCCCTATGCCCGTGGCAGAAATGGCACGGTGAATACGGTACAGAGGGGGTAAGTCGGCTGCGGCCGCAAGGGAGGGGACAGGAGGGATAAAGGTGGGAGGGGGGGGGGAATAGGAGGAAAAAACAAGGTGGGGGAAAACAGGAGGAAACAAGATGGATACACGACGCTCTAACGCCATCAGGCTGCTACTGGCCGAATCGAGGCTCGACGAACTCCGTCGAGATTACGAAACGTACAGCAGCGGTGAGAGACTCTTCGGTATCGACGTCAGCGAATATCCGGCTCTCGATCGACGCGTCAGGGAAATAAATCTGTTGCAAAAATTGTACGGGTTGTATCGTGCGGTGATGCGTTCTATCGACGGTTATTCGGAAATTGCTTGGTCCGAAATCGATATCGAAGCGATAGTCGCCGAACTCGCCGAGTTTCAAAACAAGTCTGTAGTCAAATGGAAAATAAATTTCATATCACTCGAAACGGAATCTAGTCATGGAAGCTGACGCGTTTCCGGTGCGTGTGGTTTAGATGCCGGAAATTGCCGAAAGCGATGCGCGACTGGCCCGCGTACGTCGATCTCAAAAACAAGATCGACAATTTCAATGAGATATGCCCTCTGCTGGAAATGATGGCTAATCGTGCTGTCAAGGATCGTCACTGGTCGAAAATGTCACAAGTGTGCGGACACTTTTTCAATGTTGAATCGGAAGTGTTTACACTGGCGAATGTGATGGAGGCGCGATTGCTCGATCACAAGGATGACCTTGAGGTACATATCTACCTACCTGATAACTTCACTCGCGATAATCCAGGGATATTAGAGAACTCTCACTCTCACACTTTCAACTCTCGCTTGGCTCTTACTCGCTTGGCTCTTACTCGCTTGGCTCTCACTCGCTTGGCTCTCATTCTCTCACCTCTCACTGCCTCAGCTCTCATTTTCTCAACTCTCACTCTTTCAGCTCTCACTCCCCCAGCTCTCACCCCCTCAGCTCTCACTCTCCCAGCTCTCACCCCCTCAGCTCTCACTCCTTCAACTCTCACTCTCTCAGCTCTCACTCTCTCAGCTCTCACTCTCTCAGCTCTCACTCTCTCAGCTCTCACTC